>CAKNYM010047325.1:94039-114029 GCA_932195095.1 Andricus curvator | reverse complement strand
TTTGGACCGGATAAGAAGCGGATAGAAGTATTTTGTGGACCCAGTTAAAACCCGTATAGGAGTCGGTTACGAACATTACATGTTGCCGGATAGAGCCCGGTTAGGTGTCGGATATAAACTGAGATAAAACCCAGGTACAAGCCGGTTAGGGCCGGATAAGAACCGGGTGGAAGTATTTTGTGGATCCAGTTACAAACCAGCTATAAACCGGATACGAATATTGTATAATGCCAGATAGAGCCTGGTTAGGTGTCGGTTATAACCCGGAGACAAAAATCGGTTACGGCGCGGTTTGGGCCGTTTACAACCCACCTCTAACCGGTTTCTAACCGCGTCCTATCCGAAATTTTAAGCAGGGTAAGTTCGCGCTTTTTTAAGATTTGAATTCATTTTTTAATCGTTGTTTTTGAGAGTCAAAGTTGATACGTCGCTTGTTCAGTAACTGGGTACCCCGGTAACCATGTAAGGCTCTTATCTCATCTCAATCGGAAAAATTTGGAGGCCTATACAAAAACAGCCAAAAGCAGTGGGGTTACTTAAATTATTTCTGTGACCAATCACAGTGGTGTCCTCCCGCACTCTTACCGCAAATGTGACTAGCCGCATTTTTGGCAATTTTTTGTGGACATCATATTTTTCGAAATGAGAGTTGCCGCAATGTGACTTCCCGCAATGTTACTTACCGCAAATGTGACTTTCTGCAGTGTGAATTGCCGCAATGTGACTCGCTGCAATGTTACTTACCGCAGATATGACTTCCCACAATTGTGACTTGCCGTAATGTGACTTTCCGCAGCGTTAATTTCCGAATTAGGTGTGTGTAGTTGAAGATTAAATTGCTCAAAGCTCTGTAGGCTTTGAGGCAGTGCTCCCAACGCGGGCACCTTGCACTACTGCGCATGCGATGCATAAGGCACTTTATTGGCTGCCGTTCGCGCGCTTATTTGAAACGTTAAAAAATACCATTTTTTAAATTTATTTATAATAAAAAATAATTATATTTTAACATGTTCAAGTGGTACGTGGATGGTTTATAAAAATTTCTGAGCATTAGGTTAAAAAATAAAATGAGACTTCAGTAAATAAACATGATATTTTTTATTTATTAAATACTCATTTTATTTTTCAACCTAATGCTTAGAATATATTAAAAACCATCCACGTACCACTTGGACGAACGGCAGCCAATGAAGCGCCTTATGCATGGCATGCGCAGCAGTGCAAGGTGCCCGCGTTGGGAGCACTGCTTTGAGGAACACATTCTCATCGTGACACACGCGCTACGCGCTCGATTTCTAATGCTTTTTCAATCATAAATGTTTTCGACAAATTTTCCATTTATATTTTTAATGTTATTTTTACGATTGAAAACAAAACTACGCGTCCTATTAAAAAGTGTTTTATACAAAATTTGTAGACGGGTTTTGGTTAAATTTTGTAAATGCTAGAACTCTGATAATTTTTTTTTGATCGAAAAAATTCATTGGGATAAATTGTTTAGCTTTCTAAGTACGCCGAATAGCCGTACATAAAAATTGTAAACAAACTGGTCTCAAAAATTTTGAAAATGCTTTAACTTTTTGAATTTCTATCCAAAATTACTGGTTAACGAACTCGTTCTTATTTTTGGGGCCTACAAAAAGTGTGCCAAAGCTCGACGCGATCCGTTCATTTTTTTTCGAGAGTTATCGTGTTTACGGACGGACGGACCGACAGACGCCATCGCCAACACATAAATCAACCATCCCAGTCATAACTGGAAATGTTGATTTTTTATACGAAACATGTGGCGCCCTCATGGCTTGAAACACGTAGTGTGACGTCGCGCGCCTTCAAAGCTGAAGAAAATACATGATCAGTTTGATCAAAACAATCCAAATAATTGATCAGCAACGTTTTTTTTGGCTAAAACGGTTTATTTTTATGGAGTATCAGTATGCCTGAATACGTTAAAGCCAGTTCGGATAATTTTCCAAAGTGATTACACTTATGAAAAATAATTTTTTTGCGAAGTGCTCCCATTTCAACGTCGCTGAGACTCGAGGAGTAAAAGCGAAAAAATAAGTAAATGGGATGAATGAAGTGAACCCTTTGAAACATTTATTTTTATATATTTAATTTATTACTTTGGGATGATAATTGCTTTAGGCGAATCGTAACATATGAAATGTTGGCAATTTTGCATCCAGAAAATCCAATCTCACCTTTTTTATTGATGCTTTTATAAATGTTTTTCCCTAATAGCACGGAACGTTCCGCGGGCACCTTCGGAACGTTCCAGGAACGTTCCCGGAACGTGTAAAATGTCCGCCCCTTGGGAACGTTCCAGGAACGTTCCACTTGGACCTGAGGGGAACTTTCCATTATTGTTATTTTTAACAACAATTATCTCGTAAACCATAAGAGATAGGTAAAAATGGATGTCATTTTTGAGTTTTGAGTACCGCATATACTACACTATAATATGATATTCGTATCATAAACTGACATCGATTTTGACCTATCACTTACGGTTTACGAGATATTTATTGATAATAATAACAATAACGTTAATTTATGTTTGGAACGTTCCAGTGGAACGTTCCCAAGCGGCGGACATTTTACACGCTCCGCTGGAACGTTCCGAAAGTTCCCGCGGAACGTTCCGGGAACGTCCCAGGAACGTTCCGTGCTATTAGGGTTATACATACTTTATTTTATAACACTTTTTGCGTAAATAAACGATCTGATTTTGCAACGTTATAGCTCACATACATCCCGACATCCCATATACATAACACTGTGGAACATCAGTCAATTACAAGTTTTATGTTACCTAAAAAGGCTTATTTTATATTTTTTCTACTTAAAATACGAATATTTACTTATCGTTGAAATTACCTTCGCAACAATATACTGTTGACGTTAAAGATGTAGGGCACATGTCACGCCGACCAATTTTTTACCATTTTTTTCGTTCCTCGCCTTTGGGAATAGATATAAATAATTTTCCTGGATTTTTGACAGATGTGTTTTTACATCTAAGCACAAAATACCAATTGCAATGCTGTTTTCTTTCCATTTTTATAAAAAAAAAGCGAGTCGCCCGGTTTATTTACAAGCTTTTGAAGGCGTACTACGTCACACCAATATGGCGAAATGGGCGCGACAGAAATAGGAATTTGAAATGTGTACACATTTTTCTTTTCCAAATATAAATTCGAAAAAAGTTGTTTTTTTACAGTATACTGGTATTATTAGTGGTTTTAAAGTATACACTGTAATATGGAAAAATAAAAAATTAATTAGTGGATGGCCCTATTCGTGAAACATTGAGTTAGAAAGATTGATCAAAAACAGTTGAAAAACTTATGAAAGAGCCTTTCGAATGAACACTTTTTAAAGCCTTTTCCATAAATAGAGACGAAGATAGCATGTGAGAAAGATGGGTCTAATGTCCGATTTTGGCAAATTTTCATCACTCAACATCGAATCGCTGTAGTTTTAAGTGACGTAAAGGAAAAAATTCGAAACCTTGCAGAATTATAGCTTGGAATCTTAAATTCAAAATGAAATCAAGAATAACAAATGTTAACTAGTTCCCGAAATATCATAATACGTGTAGGTTGGTGCTCGAAACAAAAATCAAGCGATTGATGGCGATCGCTGGCCACGCCAGGGAAAAATGTGACAATCGCCCGTCAATCACGTTCAACTTTCTGATTGTTCTTGGTTTCATTTTGAAGCTTATTTGAAAGGCACTTTCATAAGCTTTCCAACTGTATTTGAAAAAAATGTCTAACTCAATGTTTTACGAAGTTATCTACTTTTTAAGATAACCATGTTTTTAATACGAGTTTTGTAACACAAGCTAACACAAGCCTTAAAATTTGTACAATCCGCTGCTTATGTATGTATTTTGTAAATAAATTACAGTATATGGTTTGGTAAATAAATTTTGAAAATATTAATCTTGCAAATAGAAGCGTATATAGTAATTTTGACGCTTCTATAAGGTAAGTTATTTTGACTTAAATAATAAAAGGATTGATTTCGATTGTATATAACTCCTATACGCACTTAGCATATAATATGTAACGTTCCGCCAGGGAAGGGCCCACTTTGTCGATCGCAGTTTAGGAGATATTCGCATTTTTTTAAACGCCGGCGACTCGTTCTACAACCTAATGGATTTGACTTGGGCTTAAACTGTCGTGAATTTATCAGCATATACGCCTCTAAATGTAACTCCATACTGACAAAGTGGGCCCTTTCCTTGCGGAACGTCACATATGATGCCGTTTGAAAAGTTTGAAATTGTAAGAAAAACTCTAAGAAATTAAGGAATTTTTTTGTTACACATTATTGTCAGTGTACCTTGACCAACAAGATTTTTATGAAAATGTAGTTTTTAGAGAGCTTCTCTTTAACATTAGAAACCAAAGAACTGTGTTTGTTTCAAATAGTCTGCAAAAGTAGAGAAACTTTTTCATCTGTGGTACGAAAATGTTTTTAGCATAACTAAAATAGTTTTTTTTCTCTCAATAATAGCTGACAAAGTGTAGCGTTTAGCGTAATAGTAAATGTCTGTGAAAACAATGTGATAAATGAGCATGATAAAATATTATGAGCAAAAGTGTGATCTGTGATACAATGTAAGTTTTGCTTCAGATAAGAGGAAATATAAGGAAGACGCTACCCATACTATTCTCATTTAACGTGAGCAAATATTTAGGAAAATGAAAGAGACAAGAATCACATATGCTATCAGTCAGGAATAGTATTAAGGAGCATCATCACCTAATATATAGTTGCGTTAAGAGCAATGTGCAATACAGAAACCTTAAATTACATAAATGAAAATAAAATCTATAGCCATTTGTAGAAACTCGAGAGTTGTGTTTCATATATAGTCCAGACGCCAACCCCATTTCCGTTGGATCGACGAGGTAATTCGATTTTTTTTATTCTTATGTAAAATGATCTCCAGAATCCAAAACCGTGTATCAGAACTCTGGTAAATGTCAATTGATATGTAAAATAAGTGACAACAAATACTTTTATCAATGACCAGCCCCCTACAACGACGTTAGTTCACTAGTACGGTCAAGTGAAGCGTGGAGTGCAGATGGCGCTAGGAGTCTTTCCAGCCTGTTTTTACATGGCAAGCATAGGAAAGATTAGTGAAAAATTAATTTTATCGGCATTTTTCGCAATTTCAATCGGTTTTCTGTGTTACTAATCAAAGTGTAAAAATTTAAAAATGTTATTAATATAAAATTTGGCAGTAAAAAAACTAAAAAGGGTGGAACGCGCTGTATTTCCCCTGGATGTAAGTCCGGTTATGACAGCTGCTCCAAGAAATTTAATTTCTTTTACGTGCCAAAAGGTAAAGAAAAACAAGCCTGGCAAAAAGGAACACCAAGGGAAAATTTTGTAGTAAAACCGGACACGGTGAGACTTTTTTTTAAAGAAGATATTTTATGGCAGCTAAAAACGTTTGCAGAGGATGAAGTAAGTGTTTTGGGAGTGGCAAGTATAAATATAAAATATTTATATTTACAATTATTGATTGTTGTTTAATTTTAAACTAATAATATTATTGTTGTTTATATAATAATTGAAAACTAATGTTTCATTAATTTTGTTTGAACTGTTTGTGAGATATAAAATGTAAGTGGTACCGCACGGCAGCACCGCTCGCACTGGTTTATATTTTTTTTTCTTCATATAGTGTGAAAATAAATCACATATTAAAATTATCAAAGGATTCATTCATTAAAATAATAGTTTATTTTGAACTAATAAATGAAGACGGTATCATTTATAGATTTTATCTTAAACTGAAACGGTATCTATATTTTAAAAATTCTTTTGCAGAAATATAAAAAATGAATTAAACACTGTATTTTAATAAAAAATATCGAAAATTTCCTCTTAAATTGAAATGATCTCTTTATTTTTAAAAATTGTATAATTTTAAAAATTCAAAAGGCATAATGTATTTTAATAAAAAATGTCGAACATTTTATCTTAAAATGAAACTATATCTTTATTTTGAAAAATTGTTTCGTAAAAATATAAAAAGAGAACTATGCATTTCAATAAAAAATATCAAACATTTTATCTAAACATGAAACTATATCTTTATTTTTGAAAATTCTTTCGTAGAAAAAAAAAATAATAATAAATAAGAACTATATGTATTTTGATAGAAAATATCGAATATTTTATCTTAAAATGAAACGATACCTCTCTTCCAAAAAAAAAAAAAAAAAAAAAATATTCTAGAAATATGAAAAATTAAATAAGTACTATGTATTTTAATAAAAAATTTCGAACAACTTATCTTAAACTAAAACGATATCTTTATTTCAAAAAAGGTTTGTGTAGAAATATGAAAAATTAAATGAGAACTATGTATTTTAATGAAAAATATCGAACATTTTATCTTAAAATGAAACTATAACTTTAGTTGAAAAAATTATTTCTCATATAGAAATATAAAAAATTAAATAAGAACAATGTATTTTAATAAAAAATATCAAACATTTTATCTTAAACTGAAGCGATATCTTTATCTCAAAAAAACTATTGGTAGAAATATAAAAAAATTAGATAAGAAATATGTATTTTAATTAAAACTGTATATTTTAATAAAAAATATCGAGCATCTTATCTTAAACTGAAATATCTTTATTTAAAAAAATTCTTTTGTGTAAATATAAAAAATTAAATAAAAACTATGTGTTCCTATAAAAAATATGGTACATGTCCTCTTAAACTGAAACGATATCTTTACTTCTTTAAACTCTCTGGTAGAAATATAAAAAAAAAATAATAAAAACTATACCTTCTTAATTTATTTATTTAAATTCAACTATTTTTCAAATCAATTAATCCTTTGATTGATTAATTAATTCGTTTATTCAAATGAATGATTTGTTATTGCATTAGGGTTACTGTTGTTAATAAATTACTTATTCATACCAACGTATGACATTGTTCTTATTTTAATTTCCTCTCCTATTAAATTAATTCTTCACCCCAATATAAAATTAGAATGTCTGTTATTTAATTTCAATTTCTAATTAAATTTTATATTTCATAACGGTAGTTTTTTTTATGAAATATACTGTCACAATATTATTATTAAAAAATATGTAATTTGTTTTGCACTATTTTTTGTAATAATTATATCTAATGAGGAAAATATTGTTTGTTTCTCGATCCATATGCTTTTTTTGAAAACTTATTTTTTCAAACAAACTTTATATAATTTTGATAGACCAAAAAAGTATTTTATAAATGAAAAAAAGTAACACTATTTTGAAAGTACCAACTGAAATATACATTTTTGTAATGAACACTGTTCCTCTAAAGTTAATAATTTGCAAGATAACAGAGCTTTTGTGATAAGTCATTTTATCGCGTTACAACAAATAGTAATTTTTCATTGAGCAAATTTGGGTTAGAGAAAAAATTCTTGCAAGGAACTATACTTACCTACTCGATAAATAGAAGTATATCTGAAATTATGAATGAATTGTTTAATTATATGCAAATTGGGATGATTGTTTAATTTTCTCGCTTTGAATTAATGTAACTCTTTCGGAAAAAGTAATAAAGGTGTCAAAATTGGTGTATTTATTCTTTGAAGATGTACTAAAATGATGATGTGGTCCAACATTGCGAAATTTGAATATATGAACCTGTACAATTGTTTAAATTTTGAGCAACTATCTCTGCTTCTGCGTGTGATAGAAATACGGGTAAAAATCTGAAAAATTTAGGAAATTACTACAAATGCAGTCATAGCAGTCAAATTCTTGTTCTTTCATTCGTTGAATTGTTATTAATATCTATTTTTTGAAAAGGACAATAGACCTGAAAGTGCTACTTAAGGGCGTCGATACGGTGCAAAGGTTAGGGGCAGACTAAAGCTGTATACGCATAACCCTTGCACCATGTCTACGCCTTTGGATCTCCATCGTGCCTGCCATGTGCGCGTTGACCGCCTGCTGCCAAGTTTACTGCATCACTAATAGGTCTATTGTCATCTTCCCCAAAAAGATACATTTTAATAACTCTTCAACGAATGAAAGAACAAAAATTTTACTGCTATGACTGCATTCGTAGTAATTTCCTAAAATTTTCAGATTTTTACCCGTATTTCTATCACACGCAGAAGCAGAGATAGTTGCTCAAAATTTAAACAATTGTACAGGTTCATATATTCAAATTTCGCAATTTTGGACCACATCATCATTTTAGTACAACTTCAAAGAATAAGTACACCAATTTTGACACCTTTATTACTTTTTCCGAAAGAGTTAAATCAATTTAAAGCGAGCAAATCAAACAATCATCCCAATTTGCATAAAATTAAACAATTCATTGATAATTTCAGATATACTTGTATTTATCGAGTAGGTAAGTATAGTTTCTTGCAGGAATTTTTTCTCTAACACAAATTCGCTCAATGAAAAATGACTATTTGTTGTAACGCGATAAAATGACTTATCATAAAAGCTCTGTTATCTTGCAAATTATTAACTTTAGAGGAACAGCGTTAATTACAAAAATGTGAATTTCAGTTGGTAATTTCAAAATAGTGTTACTTTTTTTCATTTATAAAATATTTTTTTGGTCATTGATAAAAGTATTTGTTGTCACTTATTTTACACATTAATTGACTTTCTGCAATAAATATTCATCGGAGCGAAAAAATGCCAGAACAACTATTGTTTCTCATGAGCTCATTTAACAAAAGAAGAAAAAAAATTTCGAATTTTAAATGTTTAATGTAACGTTTATAAAAAAATAATTAATTGCGAATATCTCGAGAACGGCACATTTGCCAAAGTTCTGATACACGTTTTTGGATTCTCGTCGATCCGACGGAAATGGGGTTGGCGTCTGGACTAATAAAGGAACAAACTTCTTAAAAATTAAAAAGCATGATTTCTTCGTGCAAAATAAATTGATCTAGAATTTGTGCATATTCAATTACTGGAATTCCATGAAAGGTAAAGGAGTTATGCAGAAACATGAAGAAATTTTATCACCGTTGTCCTGAAAATATTTTTTTAATCTAAATAAAATTTGATTTTCGGTCCACCTTATGTTGGTGTTAAATAACTATTACGCAAATTTTAACATTTATTTTGCATGCCATTATCGAAGTATTATGAGCAGATCATATTTATCCCGACAGTTTCGTGATTTGGCTGTCTCCCATTTCAGAACTAAAAAGATGTTACAATGAGAAACGAACAATAAAATACATTTTTTGAACACGGGATCAGTCCACACCCGATGTCAATATTCTCTTTCTACTCCTCTCTCTCTTGGTCATCAGACTTGTTTTCGCTTTTGTCCCCAACCTCTTCAATGGGTTTAACGTCCTCTTCGTAAATCTCTTTTACTTCGCTTTCGGAATCTGTACGTTTCGACTCTCCAGATGACCTTTCATCGCCGTCTAACAATGTTCTTCGTTCCTCCATGCTGTTAAAACAGGGACAAATAGTCTTTTAATATTTTTTTTTACTGTTCTTGGACGATTTTATATCTGGTACTTCGGTTTCGACAGCCAAGCTTTAAACAAATTTTCCCGAAATTTCTGATCTTTCTATTGGAATATTTTGGTAATTTTTAAGTAATTTTTTTCGGAAAATATCGCATATAGGCGACGCTTTTCCAAGAAATTTCTCAAATATTTGGAAATACTCAAGATTGGAAAATGCGAGGAAAATTTAGTCACCAGAATTTAAATCTCTTCACATCTCTTCATCAGTAGCGCGTTATAATCACCTTTCTGTCAGTTCTGTGGCAGCATCTTTATCTGTAGATGGCTGCAATAATCACAGAAAATATTAATTTGCGATCTTGTTTAATTGATACTGTAAAGAATTTACTATATACATTTCATTATTAATAGGGATGAGCATCCCTGTACATTGTCATTCAAGCTGGGTGTTCTTGTTACGGGCCGGAACGGTTCCAATGTGGAATGTTCCGAGCTCGAAACGAAACCGCAACCAAAACCGAAGCGGGTTCGTTCCGGTTCCGAACCACGGTATGTGTACACTAGGGCAGTGCCAAATTTTGTTGTGGAACTTTTATGAATAAAAGTTGAACACGTAGTTTAACACGTATTTCCCAAAAGGTAAAAAAAAAATGTTTTTGTAAATTTTATTCAGAATCTTCAATATTAGCTGAATCGAGCTGAAACTCAACATTTCTCTCCAAAATTAGCCATAGAATACGAATAAAATATTAATTTTCAAAGAGCACCCCCATAAGTCTGTTTTCTAGGGTCCCAAAAAAAGCCCGTAAGTGAAAAAATGAGTTTTGCCAGTTTTTGGATCTAATTATGATTTTTTTGAATGTAAATTGTTTCTAATACATAAAATGCTACTTCATACTGATAACTAAATGTTAACATGAATTGTTTAAACAGTTTATTACTGTTTTTAGCAATAATCTCTTAGAACAGAGGTAGAAAGTCGCGTTTTTTCAAAAATATTCCACTTTTTGTCCAATTTTCAATTAGAGTGAGGTAATATTTAATTAATGTTAACGAACGTAATTGTTTAATCAATCTATAACTATTTTTAATAATGATCTATTAGAATAATGCTACAAAATTGCAGTTTTTTCTGTAATTTTCAACTTTTTGTTCACTTTTCACTTGGAGTGAGTTAAATAATTAAATGAAGTTAACAAAATTATTTTTTCAAACAATTTAATATTATTATTAATAATATTCAATTTGAATAATGCTACAAAGTTGCGGTTTTTTCTGAAATTTAAAACTATTTGTCTACTTTTCACATAAAGTGAGTTAATAACACAGCCACACGAAAAAAAAGTTTTTCTGGCCTGGGGGTCAGACCATGTTTATTATATGTTTTTGGGGTCGCTGAAACCGAAGTCCATTTTACACTATCACGTCTGGTTTCTGACATAACCTCAAAAAGTCTTCACAGCCACACAAAAAAAATTCTTGCCTGGGGGTCAGGCCATTTTTACTATATGTTTTTGGGATCGCTGGAACCGAATCCGCCCTAGCGGAAGAAACGGAAAGGTTCGGAAAGACCGCGTCGGAAAGATTTCGGAAAGAGGTTCCGCTCCGATCCTTTCCGAATTGTATGGGACCTTTGCTTCCAATTTCTTTCCGAACGTCGAGCTGTCCCATGAACCTTTCCGAGTCTTTCCGAATGTCCCACTCTCCGACTTCTTTCCGATCATTTCCGTGTGTCGCCGAATGTTTCCGATTTCTTTCCGAATGACTCCCCACTTTACTCTTTCCGAATGTATTCAATTTCTTACCGAATCGAATTAAAAAAATACATATTCTCGTAATAATAATGTAGTTTTATCTTCAAAGCATTTTATATTGCAGTAATCCTATTGATTCCTGTTGAATCCAGCGAAGACGATTCCTAAAAACCTAGAAATTGAGAAATAATAATTACATACATTATTGCTGCACATTATCACATCTAAACTTTCCAAATTTCGAATATTCCATTTACCCATCTCTCATTTGTAATTACTATAATAAGTCCTTTATAAAATTCCTTTTTTGTATGGTAAAAATAATACACTATGAAATATAAATTGCACTGAGCTGGACTGAATGATGAAAAGCCATAAGAAGCGTCACTTTGATCGATTTCCATATTCACAATAAAAAACAAGGTTTACTGAAAAAGTAATTGAGCCCGCAATAACGTTTTACTGCAAACACTGGAAAGCACTATGGGAAAATAGGAATATCCGAAATTTGTTCTGATTTCAATCAAGAATCTTCGGGAAAGCTCTGACAGCACCTCGTCGTCTCTGCTTGTCTCCAGCGCCATTTTGATCATTATTCATACATTATTGCTGCACATTATCACATCTAAACTTTCCAAAGTTCGAATATTCCATTTACCCATCTCTCATTTGTAATTACTACAATATGTCCTTCATAAAATTCCTTTTTTGTATGGTAAAAATAATACACTATGAAATATAAATTGCACTGAGCTGGACTGAATGATGAAAAGCCATAAGAAGCGTCACTTTGATCGATTTCCATATTCACAATAAAAAACAAGGTTTACTGAAAAAGTAACTGAGCCCGCAATAACGTTTTACTGCAAACACTGGAAAGCACTATGGGAAAATAGGAATATCCGAAATTTGTTCTGATTTCAATCAAGAATCTTCGGGAAAGCTCTGAGAGCATCTCGTCATCTCTGCTTGTCTCCAGCGCCATTTTGATCTAAGATTGTCGCTTACTCACTCACTCGCTTCCAGTTGTGCAATCGATAAACCCAATCGATAGTAAGTATTCCATTGCACTGATACTCGACTGAACCAAAACAATTGAATGTCATTATAAGTTTAAAAAAATTGTCGTTAATGAGCGTCAACCTCTGCCAATGATAATGATTCTTGTAGATCTCACAAAAAATATAATCACATTTAATTGCTTTGCTACAAATGATCTTTGGCTCAATCGAGCACAGTGAAATCGAATACCTGCCATAATCGATATGAATAAAATCGAACAAACAAAATGGCGACGCAAGAGACACTGATAGCGATTTTCCCAAGATTTTTGTTTAGAATCACAAAAATTTTCGGAAATACCTATTTTCCCATACTGTTTTCAGTCAAACATTATTTTGTGCAGGTATTCTTGGAGTAAATCTGTTTTTTTTTAGTATCAGTATAGAAATGGAGCAAAGTGATGCTTGTACAAGTCCAGCTTAGTGCAAATTATATATATACAGTTTTTTTTTACAATACAAAAAAGCAATTTTATGAAAAAAGGAAATACAGTAATTAAAAATGATAGTTGCGCAAATGGAATACTTGAAGTGTGGAAGTAAAAAAGGCTTTCATAATAGTTATGAAATTTTCCTATTCATAGTTTTTCAGGAGAAATCTGTGTACGACCGTTTATTTTCAATAGAGAATAAAGAACAGTGAGACATACAGAAGAAAATTTGAAAATTAAAGTTAATTTGATTAATTTGTTGAAAATTCAGCAATTTTGTTATAAAGTCATTCTTTTTGGTAGAAAATTCAACTGTTTTGTTGAAAATTTGTCTTTTTGGATTAAAGTTTCATATATTTAGGTAGAATTTTCACCTTTTTGTTTAAAAATCATGACTGTTTGATTGAAAATTAATCTGTTTCATCTTTTTTTATTGAAAATACAACTTATATTTGAAAGTGAAACTACTTTGTTGAACATTTTTTTTTTTTGGGTGATGATCCATCATTTTAGGTAACAAATCTTTCTTTTACATAATATAACCATAATTTGTCGAAAATAATCTTTTTGTTTGGAAAATTTCATATTTGATTAAGAATTTATATTATTCAACTGAAAATTCAACTATTTGATTAAAAATTCCTGTATTTCGTTGAAAGTTCGTCTTTTTGTGATAGAATATTAATCTTGTTGTTGACTAATATTCGTCATTTTGTTTAAAAATTCATTTCTTTGGTTGAAAGTTTACCTATAAAGTTGAAGATTTCCTTAAAAATTCAAAATTCAAATATTTGTTTGAAAATTTCTGAATATATATATATATATATATATATATATATATTCGGTATTCGGTTTTGATTCGGTATTCGGTTTTGATTCCTTGGGATTCGAACCGAAGGGCCTATGACAAAGCCACCGGACGCGTCCTCGGGTTGCGGATAGAGGGTCCCTGTACCAAGGGTTTCTGCTGAATATGGTTACAATAATTAATAAGCAGTCGCGGACAATTGTCCAGGGATGGTCCCGAAGGAATAACTCCTAAACGAAGGCGTAACAACCGTGCCGAAAGCTGAATGGCACCTGGGTGAGGTGTCTCAAACGGTGACTCTGGGATACCGGGCGACCTCTCAGAGTATCAGCCTTATCCTTGCACGCGGGGCTCTACAAGGATGGACTAACCCTTTTTCCTAGCTGCTCGTGGGAACAACAATGACAACACCAAACATAGTTGTAGGAAGTGCGGTTCAAAACAATCGAACGCGCAGGGCTCCCGACAATGGGTCGGACAACAATGCCGACTACCCTAGAGTTGGGGGAGCCAATCAAGACGGAGTCAATCCGATTGACCAGCGGAATCTCGTTGCTTTTAGGTGGACGGATCGACTCAGGGACGACCTGCTGGAGTGCTATGATACCAGTATGGCCCCTGAACGAAAAGGTTACATGGCGCGACTGAATTCTTGCTCTGTGGTGCGAGAAACACCCAGAGCTCTCGGATTTTTCGCAAAAACGTCTGCGAAACCGTGCCGAGGACCTCCGGAAAAGGGGTTATATAAGCGGAGCGCCTACACAACCGCAGCCAGAACAAGCCGGCAACAGAGAAAGAGAGGCGGCACTGAGACCAGCCTCGAACAGGCATCCAATAGAGGGAGAACGATGCTTCAAGACCCGGAGAAACATCAACATTCAGGTTTCTCCCAAGCCCAAAGATCTGACTGAACTGGATGATGAGCTTCGTGGAGATTTTTCCGAAGAATCCGACCTCTGGACTTTCAATTGTAGTGTGTACAATGAAGCGAGAACTTTGGCAGATGCAAACCGTAAAACAAAACCAACGGTTGATCATAAGACCAAAAGACGAATGCATCAACTTAGCACAAAGATAGGCTGGGCAAGACAGTACGCGTCCCGCATTCAGTGTGTGATTGACTACATAACATCTGGCAGGACTTTCACTGCCAAGGTTCGACAGTTCACGCGCGAACTGCGGAACCGTCATCACACAATCAACAAGTCAAAGCTACTGACCATCAGGCAGCATATTGTTGACAGAATACGAGTACTATCTGACGCTAGGAGAAGTCTAGAGCGGAGAGAGAGGTGGGTCAGAGAAAATCAACAGTTTTCGTCTGACCCATCTCGACTCTTCAAGACCCTCCAGTTACTGTCGACCATCCGCCCAAACCAGAGGAGGTCGAAGCATTTTGGAGAGAAGTCTACGAAGTCCAACATCCACTTAAAGAAGGCTCAAAGAACATAAACAGCTTCAAGGAGCTGTGCAATGCCCTCATCACAGCTGAGGAGGAATGCCCACCTATCACTACCGAGGAGGTGAAAAACGTATTAAGAGGCATGAAGAACTATTCCGCTCCGGGACTAGATGGCATCAAGACCTTCTGGTGGAAGCAGTTTCCTTCAACCCACCAGCATCTGGCCCGAATTTTCACCTCATATCTAAAGTCGGAAGAGCCTATTCCGGGGTGGTTGGTGGAAGGGCGCACAGTGCTCCTGCCGAAGACGGGCAACTTAGCTGACCCTAAGAATTACAGGCCAATAACTTGTCTGAACACACTGTATAAGATCTTCACAGCTATCCTAAATGATAGGATTGTTCGGACAATTGGACCTGTATGGCGAGAGATGTATGAACAACGTGGCTCAAAGAAAGGCGTAGCAGGATGTCGGGAGAACTTGCTCATCGATAGATGTGTCTGTAAAGACGCAGCATACTATCAGCGATTTCTATCGATGGCCTGGATTGATTACCGGAAAGCTTTCGATTCAACCTCCCATAGACTTATCATCTGTCTGTTGGAAAGCCTAAAGGTTCATCCACACATCGTGAGGTGCATAGAGATATTAATGCCGCTTTGGAAAACCAGATTTACTATCTCATCTGGAAAACATCGTGTGATCACTAACAGTATCACCTTTCAGAGAGGTGTATTTCAGGGCGACACCATGAGCCCTCTCCTCTTTTGCCTCACATTATTGCCACTATCTCTCGCACTTCGCCATTCCGAAGGGCATCTCTGCGGCAAACCTGGAAACCGAAAGCACAAGGTCACTCATGTATTTTAAATGGATGATCTTAAGATCTATGCTAGGTATCAAGAGAAACTACATCTAGCTCTGAAAAATGTCAAAGAGTACACTCAGGAGATTGGAATGGAATTCGGGTCAGAGAAATGCGCCAAGGTTAATTTGAAGAAAGGAAAACTTAATGGCATCCCCGAAGATCCTGAGCTCGTTGACAGAAGCGCTATACGACACCTTTGCGCTGGAGAGACCTATACATACCTGGGCGTGCCACAGAGCCGCATTCAGGACGTGACATCTATAAAGGATACTCTCCGATGCAGATACAAACGTCTCATCCGGCAGATTTGGTCTTCCGAACTGTCGACGAGAAACAAAGTATCTGCAACGAACATGCTTGCCGTCCCGGTAGTACTCTATTCATTTGGAGTGGTTCCATGGACGAAGGACGAGCTCAGATCCCTTGATATCGGGACGCGAAAGGTTTTCCACATGAACAAGAGCATGCACCTTAAGTCTTCTGTTCCGCGACTTTACATCTCACGCCGCCTAGGTGGTCGCGGAATACTGAATCTTGAATTTCTTCACAACAGACTCATTCTGGGTACAGCACATATAGTTGCAAATGGACAAGACCCTCTTCTTAAAATGGTCAGGAAACACGAAGAAGTGGGAAAAGGGGTGTTTCTGTACAAAGCAGCGGAGGAGGCTGCTGAAACACTCGGCCTTGACTTCAATATTAGGGGTGAGCAAAATGCATCAAATCTTATCCATCTTGAATACTCACTCCTGAAGGCCCGGATTAAGAAAGCACAGGAGAAAAACTTCCACGAACAGCTCCTCGACAAGAGGATGCACGGCATCTTCCACAGAAATGTGAAAGATCAGTCGATGTCGTATGAGCTAACGCTTGCTTTCCTTAGATCACCCGGATTGAATTCGGACACGGAGGGCTTCATTTTGGCATGTCAAGACGGTGTCATTTCCACTCTAGCATACCGTCGCCACATTTTGAGCCAAGACATTCCCGATGATAGCTGCAGAGCGTGTCATGCACACCCCGAGCATCTAGGACACATACTATCTAGTTGTCCAACTCATGCGGGAACGACATACATCCAAAGGCACAATGCGGCACTAAGAGTGCTTTATTACCATCTCTGTCACTCTTATGGCATTAGCCCAAATACCTCTCCGCTAAACACTCCTAGAGAAATAGAGTCAATTGTCGAAAATGAGAAGTGCCGCATATACTGGAACTTCATATTCTCGACAATTGTTCCTGTTGCGCACTCGAGGCCTGACATAGTTCTCCTTGACTTCGAGAAACGAACCATGTTCGTTATCGAATTTTCGGCACCAGCTGACAAACACGTCACAGCCAAGGAGAAAGAAAAGAAAGAGAGGTATAAAGACCTTATAAGGGAATTGCAACGGTTATACCCGGAATATTCTGTTAAGCTAATCGTCTTGATCATCGGCGCTCTTGGAAGTGCCAAGGTTTCACTGGTTAATAGCCTGAAAAGCATCCCTGCGTGTCAACAAAATGCTGAGACACTTGCGGGGAAAATGCAGAAGGCGGTCGTCCTGGTGTCGCTCCGTGTCCTCAGGGTGCACGAGACTTTTGCCGGACCGTCGTATTGAGTTCGTCGCAGACTGTAAACACCTATCTCACGGTCGTGAGACGTGGTTACAGCTGAAATTTTACCGCGATTTCGCTGGGAGCGGGTGCAATTTTTCAGATTAGCACCCGCTCCCGGCGAAATCCTGCGGTTGTCCTTATGACAAACTTTTAACTATATATATAATTTAAAAAAAAGTTAAACAACCACCGCAGGGTCCCACTAAGAGCAACTGCCATCCAAGAAAATGTCAATAGCCCCCAGTAGCAACGCGGTAAATCACACCTATGGCCACGTCTCACAACCGTGAGATGGGTGGTCATAGGCAACGACAAAATCACAACGACAGGCCGGCGAAACCCTCGTGTGTCTTGAGGACACGAAGCGACCCAAGGATGACAGCTTTCTGCATCCATCTCGCAAGTGCCTTGGCATATTTTTGGCACGCGGGTATGGCTTTAAGGTTACGAACCAGTGATAGTTTCGCACCTCCGAGAGCACCTATCACAAGGACAATTACTTGTACCGAATATTTTGGGTACAGTCGTTGTAGCTCTCTTTTAAGGTCTTGATACCTCTCCTCTTTTTCTTTCTCCTTTGCAGTGATGTTGTATTCGGACGGAGCCGAGAATTCGATCACGAATATAGTTCGTTTCTCGGAGTCTTGGAGAACAATGTCAGGCCTCGAGTGCGCAACGGAGACTGCTGCCCGAAAATCGTAGTTCCAGAAAATTTGGCACTTATCGTTTCGGACAATCGACTCTATCTCCCTTGGAGCGTTCGGCAGGGCAGGGTCGCGGCCAACACCGTAAGAGCGACAAAGATGGTAATAAAGCACTCTTAGGGCCGCATTATGTCTATAGATATACGTCGCTCCCGCGTGGGTCGGACACCCTGATAGTATGTGTTCTAGGTACTCAGCGTGTGCATGACACGCTCTGCACCTATCACTGGGAACTTCTTGACATAAAATGCGCTCACGGTATGCTAAGGTGGAAATGACATCATCCTGGCATGCAAAAATAAAACCCTCTGTACCTGAATTAAGCCCTGATGATTTGAGGAAAGCAAAAGTTTGCTCCTTCGACAAGGACTGTTTTTTTTTACATTTCTGTGAAAGTTTCCGTGCATTTTCTTGTCGAGTAGCTCTTGGTGAACATTTTCAACCTCTGCTTTCTTCACTTTGGTTTTTAGAAGTGAAGCATCTAGATGAAGTAATGCACTTTCCTCACTTCTGATGTTAAAATTCAGGCCAAGGGTCTCGGCCGGTTGCTCCGCGGCTTTGTAAAGGAACGCTCCTTCGCCAATCATCTCGTGGTTCCTGACCATCTTTAGGAGAGGATCTTTGCCATTCGCAACGATGTAAGCTGTACATAGAACAATTCGGTTATGAAGACATTGCGTGATTCAGAAGTCCGCGTCCGCCTTGACGGCGTGAAATGTATAATCGCGGAACTGACGAATTGATATGCAAGCTTTTATGCATATGCATGATCTTACGTGTAATGACATCAAGGGCCTTAAGCTCATTCTTCGTCCATTGAACTACCCCAAACGAGTAGAGTAGAACCGGGACGGCAAGCATGTTAGTCGCAAATACCTTGTTCAACGCCGACAGATTGGAAGACCAAATCTGTCGAAGAAGATGCTTGTATCTGCTTCGGAGAGACTCCTTCACTGATGTTACGGCCTAAATGCGGTTTTGAGGCACGCCCAGGTATGTATAGGTCTCTCCAGTATTAAGATGTCTGATAACACTTATATCCACAAGCTCAGGGTCCTTGGGAACGCCAGTAATCTTTCCTTTCTTCAGATAAATTTTGGCACACTTGTCCAAGCCAAAGTCCATCCCAATCTCTCCTGTGTAGTTCTTGACAATATTTATAGCAGTTTGAAGTTTGCTTCTACCAGAGGCATAGATCTTCAGGTCATCCATATAAAATACATGAGTGACCTTATGCTCGCGCTGATTAGTGTCACCACAGAGGTATCCAGGAGAATTTCGTAGTGCGAGAGATAGAGGCAAAAGTGTGATGCAAAAAAGCAAAGGGCTCATGCTATCACCTTGAAAGACGCCCCTCTGGAAGGTGACGTTGTTCGTTGTCACACGATAATTTCTAGATGAGATAGTAAATCTAGTTTTACAAAGAGGCATCAATCTCTCTATGCATCTCACTATGTGTGGATGTACCTTCAAGCTTTCCAACAGACAGATGATAAGTCTATGAGAGGTTGAATCGAAAGCTTTCCGATAGTCAATCCAGGCCATTGACAGGACGCGCTGATGGGCTGCAGCGTCTTTACAGACACACCTGTCAATTAGCAGGTTCTCTCGACAGCCTGATACACCTTTTTTCGAGCCACGTTGTTCGTACAGCTCTCGCCATACAGGCTCAATTCGTCAAACAATCCTGTTGTTGAGGACAGCTGTAAAGATCTTATACAACGTGTTCAAACAAGTTATTGGCCTGTAATTCTCTGGGTTGGACAAGTTGCCTTTTTTTGGCAGGAGTATAGTGCGTCCTAACACCAGCCACTGCGGAATGGGCGTCTCCGACTTTAAATATGAGGTGAA
>CAKNYM010047325.1:71553-83988 GCA_932195095.1 Andricus curvator | reverse complement strand
AATATATTTATTATTTTTCTATTTATTTAAGTTATATTTCTTTTTATATTTCATCATATTCATACTTTTTTTTCAATTAATCTTCAATTCATTTAATGTAAAAAAAAATTTCATAAATTTATTAGTAAATTATGTTATTATTTATTACATTTATTTATTTAAAAATAAATAAATATATATAATACATATATAATAATGACAGCATTTAATTTATATTTTACATTGCACATTTATTCGGAAAGAAATCGGAACATTCGGAACGAACATAAACTAGTGGGACACAGGTGAAAATTTGGAATAAGCTATTGGGACACTGCGACATTTATTCGGAAATAAATCGGAAAGGTTCAGAAAGAAGTAGATGCAGTGGGACACTTCGGACAATGTTCGGAAATACGTCGGAAAGAGAGGCGTTCGGAAAGAAATGGGAAGCAAAGGTCCCATACAATTCGGAAAGAGTCGGAACGGAACCTTCTTTCCGAGCCTTTCCGTTTCTTCCGCTAGGGCGAAGTCCATTTCACCCCATCATGTCAGGTTTTTCACATAAGCTGAAGACGCATCCCCACTACTCAAATGCTAGCTTGCGGGCTCTTCTACGATCACCCGTCCTGTAAAATTCAGCTTTGACGCATTAGGTCCCTTTCTTCGCGGACGGTCACATATTAGGTATAACGGGCTAATTGGGCTTGGATTATAAGATTTTTTACGGTTATGTCAAAAAGCTGATCTTATGGGGTGAAACAGACTTCGGATTCGGTTTCAGCGGCCCCAAAAACATGTAGTACAAAAGGCCTGACCCCCAGGACAGAAAATATTATTTTTATGTTGCTGTGAAGACTTTTTGAGATTATGTCAAAAACCTGACGTGATGGGGTAAAATGGACTTTGGATTCGGTTTCAGCGACCCCAAAAACATATAATAAACATGATCTGACCCCCAGGCCAGAATTTTTTTTTGTGCAGCCCTGTAATTAATTCAATTTAGCAAAAATAATTATATAAACAAATTATTATTCTTTATAACTATCTTCTTCTTTATTAATGCCATGATGTCCGCCAAATTATATTCATGGTTATAAATAATATTTATAACCACGAATAATGTTTGGCCAACATCCATGATTCTTTCTTTCGTTGCCTGGGCATCCTAACCCCACCTGTCATTCGACTTAGAATAAATTGAGTCGCGGCATTGAGTCCGAAAAAGTTAAAGTCCCTCAGACAATCGACAGCGCAAGCGCGGCTTCGGTAAACGTTCACGCTTGTAGACATTTGCTTGGCGAAAACGCGCCAATCGTGCGAAACCCGCATCCAGCAGCATCGCGAAAATATGCTCACTCGTTAACTTTTGCACCGCGACCGCGGGACAATACCCCACTCACTTGCGCCGTGAGTAGTGCGCCGCCGCCCGAGCTAGCCTTTAAGTATAGCGCGTTTCGAGACCGAGAGACACTTCTCCCCGAGTCCCCGTAGTGTACACTTCGGCGCTACTTAAATAAACACAAGTTTTTAACCTTATGTCGCCTACCTTATTCGTGGACCTCCACCCTCTAACGCTTGTATGCCACCATAACAACAGCGTCACACCCGATCCCCGTTTCGGAGAGGATTACCCCCGTCTCGACAACTATCGAAGCCATCGCAACGACGTTCTGGATACCCTGGACCACTCTCGCCCTTCCTCGAAGCCGATCTCCGTTACGGAGAGGACTACTCCCGTATCGGTAGCAATCGCCGTCATCGGAACGAACCCCAACGTCGCCCTGTATACCCTGGATCACCCAAACCACCCTTGCCCTTCTTTGAAGCAGATGCCCGTTACGGAGAGGATTGCTCCCGTAACGGCGGTAATCGCTGTCACCGCAACGTCGCCCTGGACACCCTGAACACCCCGCCTGCGTTATTAAATAACGAAACCTTCCCTCTCGAATTAAATAAAGGATTCCCAGCTTTATTTAATTTAAAATAATTTCTTTTGAATCAGTCTCGACCCACAGACTGACCTCAGCCATAAAGTTTCGGTTTCTTCTGAAATGTTTAACTTTTTACCCACTTTTTATTTAGTAAAGTAATAAGTAATGTAAGTTAATAAACAAATCTTTAGTTCTGCTTTGATTTTTTAGTTATGAACAAATAATAAGTGACCCTTGACAAGAATTATTTTTTGAATAGTATTTTACTCTTTTAAGTGAACTATTTTTCCTCTTTTCCCAATGTTTAAAAAAATTAATTTGAACAAAAAGCTATCTTACACAAAAGACAAAAACAAAGATTGGAATAATTAGGAGTAGTTGGGAGAACTAGGTGTGTGTAAATGACTTGTTAAATTTTTCTTTTAAATTACAACAAGAAGTTAATTTCAAAGCCTAAAAGAAAAATTTGGAAATGAACATATTTTGAAATCAGCCCCCCTCCACCAAAATATATTCACGAAAAAGAGATTTTTAAAAATATTTTTCTCTCTAATGTTTATTTACCATTTGTTCATAACAAAAAAGACAAAGCAAAGTTAAACAGTTCAGAACAAACCGCAACAAATTGTTTAAACAACTTTTATTATTGACTTGCATCAATTATTTATTACCTCACTAAGTGAAAAGTGGGCAAAAAGTAAAAAATTTCAGGAAAAAACCGCAACTATCTGGCATTAATATGTATGAAGATAGTTATTAACAATAATAATTAGTTTAAACAATTATTTTTGCTTAGCTTAAATAATTATTAAGTCACTCCAAGTGAAAAATAGACAAATAGTAAAAAATTTCAGTAAAAACCGCAAATTTCGACCATTATTCAAAGATAATATTATTGACAATAATAATAAATTGTTTAAAAAATTCATGTTAACATTTAATTATCACTATAAACTAATATTTTATTTATTAGAAACAATTTGCATTTAAAAAACGAAAAAAAATCATAATTATTGCCAAAAACTCGCAAAACCCATTTTTGGCTAATTGTGAAGAGCAATGTTTAGTTTCAGCTCCATTCAGCTAATATTGAGGATTCTGAGTTTCAGCTCCATTCAGCTAATACTGAGTATTCTGAATAATTCTGAATAAAATTGACAAAAACGTCTTTTTTTCTTATGGGAAATACGTTTTAAAACCGGGGAAAATATATATATATATATATATTCCTAATATTTCTTATAATACATCCTTCATGAGGCTTGCGCCACCTCTAAATATCATATTTTTCTTTAAAAAAAAAAAATGGATTCATTTTTGTGTGGATTCGAACAAATTTTCGGGCGTTATTCATAAAAATTCGAACAAAAATTTTCAAGGCACTTTTGGATCACCCTAGTGTACACTGTACTATACATACACAAGCAATGCAATGTTACATTACTTCAGCATTACTTTATGAATTAATTGTTTTGTTGTTTGTAGAATACGATTATGGGTTCAAAACTAAAAAATTCAGAAAGTTGACATAAATTTGGTAAATTTTATCAATCTGGTAAATTTCTATTAAAGTTAGTACGAGGGGCTTTTTTGAATAGCCGAATACGAATTTGAGTTCAAAAGCCAAAAATTAAAAAAAGCAACCTGAATTTTGTAAATTCTATTTAATTGGCAGATTTACATGAGTCAGTAAGAGGTGGGGTTTCGAGTTAGAGAATACGCATTTGAGGGAAAAATTGCAAAATTTCACTCAAATTTTGAAATTTTTAGTAAATTGGCGGATTTTCATGAAGTCAGCCGGAGAAAGTTTTTCGATACACAGATAACAAATTTGGGATAAAAATATAAAAGGTTGACTTAAGATTTTTTAAATTTTATCTAAATGATACATTTCTATGAAGGTCAATACGAGGGGCTCTTTGAATCGCAGACTACGATTTTGATGTCGAATCCAATCTGTCAATTCTTTCAAAAGTTATCGTGCTCAAAACAGACAGACATGCAGACATACATACATACATACAGACACATTCGTAAAAACCTGTTTTTCGGGATCAGGGGGTCACACAACGTGGACATTTGACGAAAACAGGGGGGGGGGGGGGTCAAATTTCACACAAATCTAATACCTTCTCTGATGAGAATGTAAAAAACCAGTGATGCGAATGTGGGCGCCTTGAGCTACTGCGCTTGTGTTAGGGTCGTGCACTGGTTGGCCGCAGTTGGCGCGGAATTGAAAATGGGTATTAAATACAATTCTTTTTATTAAATTAAATAGTTATTATAAATGCACAAGAATACCTATAAAATGTATAACTTTTGATTTCAGGCAAGAAAAAAGTTTAGAACACATATTTTCTAAACAGTTTATTTTCATTAAATTCCAAAAACTAACTTATATTTCACAAAAATATTTTAATAAATACAATTTATATACATTCTTGTACATTTTGTGATCATTATTAATTTTAATTACAAGAGTTGTTTTTGATACCCACTTTGAATTCCGCGCCAACTGCGGCCAACTACCGCGCGACCCTGACGCAAGCGCAGTAGCTCAGGGCGCCCACATTGACATCAGTGTAAAAAACCTTTATTTTAGAAATTATATTAATTTGTAAATTTCCATAAAATTCAGTAAGAGTAACAGTATATTAATTTCTTCATTAAAACCTTTATCTTTAAAAAATATACCTTTTATGTGATTTACATTTTTTCTCAAAAAACATTTTTTTTTTTTAGAAAGAAATATTATAACGAGGTAGTTCTACCAATTAAATGAAATTTCCAAACTTTAGGTTACTTTTTAGAATTTTGTTATTTCAAATTCAAATTCGTATTTTGCGACTCGAAAAACCCCTCGTACTGACTTTAATAGAAATATACTAATTAAACAAAATGTTCAAAATTCATAAACTCCTTGAATTTTTGATTTTAAATTCATATTCTGTGACTCGAAAACACACCTCTTATTGACTTTCATGAAAATCTACCAATTAATTAGAATTTCCAAAATTCAGGTTGCTTTTTTGAAATTTCGCCCCAAATTCGTCTTCTGTTACTAGAAAACCCATCTCTTACTGACTTTCAAGGAATTCTACCAATTAAATAAAAATTTTAAATGTTAAGTCAACTTTTTGAATTTTTGAATTTTTACCTCAAATTTGTATTCTGTTACTCTTACTCTATTTAATGGAAATTTATCAAAATTGAGGGGCTGATAGCAAAAGCGGAGTAGAAAAATCGTGGGAGCAAAAACGAGTTAAAAAGAAACACGAATAACGAAGATTGTATCGTATATTATAATATAGCGATATAATAGTACGGTAGATTATATTATAATCTACCATTGTATTACACTTTTATGTTATAATATACGATACAATACTCGTTATTCATTATATATATTTTCTTTATATTATATATATATTGTTCGATTAGAAAACCCCTTTAATACGAACTCTTATAAAAAGGGAGTAGGGAGAGTTCTAAATACAGATTCCTGTTACCGACATGTTACCGATATGGTTCTGTTCCATGTTAAAAAAACATGGTTCATGTTAAATTTAGAAGGTTCAAGATTGATATTGATGGTATTTAAATTGATAAATTAATGATGACGTAATATCAGCTTTTACATTTCAGAGGATGTGATAATTGCAATGGAATGTTATTTTTCAAGTTTGAGAATCATTTTTCTAAGAAGCGAGTTTGATTTTTCAATAACAAATTCCTTAGCGGTTCACCCTTTGATATTTGCCGATATACGAATAGTATATATTTTTCATAGTATTGGGCAACAAATCCCAGATAACAATTTTCTCACAGCTTGCCCGCATGGTGTTTGCACGCGTGTCGACCGATCGGCACGATGTGAGGGCAAGAGTGCAGACATATGTGTCCTCATATGCGTCGCATATGCGCCGCACGCGTGTGCCAGCGTCGTGCTAGCATGCACGTGTTCTGAGTTATAATTATTGAAAACAAGATGTTAAAAATAACATAAGTAACAGGAAACATTGTATGACGTTTTTATGAAGAGACTCCTGTGTTGAAAGTTGTTTTTTCACAACTGATGAAGCAACAGGTGTTTATTCCAAAAGCGACATACACAAAATTATTCCTGCTACCTCTTAAATAATGTATTAGCGAGAAATATATATTTATCTGAAAATATTTTTTTATTTCGAACAATTTAAATTATTCAACACAGAACGTTTATTCAACACTTTTGTTAAAAAACAAAGGGATTTTAAAGAACACTCTAACTTTTTAATCTTCCAGTTAATTACTTTCAATTGTTTGTCAAGCTGTATATTTTTAATCGTTACACTTCTGAGATTTAAGAACTTAAATCTCAGAAGTAGAACGATTAAAAATGTGCACTTGAAAAACTTGTTTTCGATCATTTTAAATCTGAATATAGTAAATATAGTAAAAAATAGTGAAGAAGATATATTGAATTTTTGTATTGCGAAGAATTTTAATAGAAACGTTGCGACAATCACCAAATGACAGTTGCCGATGCTTTGACGGTTTAATTTAAAAGGTCTGTGCACAAATTTGGGGGAAGTACAAAGCCCGAGCGCGTAGCACGAGGTTAATACATTATCGAGCGCGAAGCGCGAGAACCAACTGACTCGCGCCCGAGGCGCGCTCAAACTTACGAGCGAAGCGAGCTGCGCGCGATGAGAATGTGCCCGCGCGGCGGGCAGATTTTTTTGTTTTAGTTTTTCTTCTAATTGTATATTTTTCTTTATTTTTATCATTTGACTATAAAATACTTATGGTGCGTTTTCACGGAGCTAAAATTTTAGAGTTCAAAAAATTATTTTTAAACAATTACAACTCTTGCCGACTTTGTTCTTTGCCTCAAAATTTGTTTATACTCCAAGCTAATTTTCCGAACCGAAGCCCAAGAAAAAATGTTTATTTAATTTGAACAAAAATAATTATTCACTTTTATTTTGACTTTTTGTCTGTAAAATAAACTTAGAAAATAACAAAAATTTAGAGCATGAAGCGAATTTGATCAGAGTTTTATTTTTACACAACTGCTATATTATGTTTGTAGTAATAATGCTCTTTTTGTGCCGCACTCTTCACCGCACGCTATATGCCGACATTTTGCCCTAAGTACCTGACGAGCATGATAGACGCTCGCTGTGCTGCATATCATGCAGACCGTGTGCGGGCACTATGCGGGATTACTTATTACCGTCAGAACGTGCTGTCACTGTGCTAGGATTGTTGCCGACACATCGTGATTGCACGCCATGCGCCCATGTGCGTCCGCATGCATTGTTATCTGGGATGTAAGTGTAACGTTGCTCGGTCTTCGAAAATACATTCCAGAAGTATAATGTGTCACTCATCTGACGTCATCTCTTTGATATTTTTAATAACAAATCCCTCCGCGGTATTGCCTTTAATGTTGCCGACAAACGAATGATTTAAACATTTTATAACTAAACCATAAGTATGGGAGCTTGTCGTGGATTTTTTAAATAACAAGTAAATGGTATATTAGATCAAACTTGGCTTTGATTATATGAGTAAGCTTACTTTTTACCTACTTAGGCATCCATGGTATTTTATAACACAATGTGTAACACAGGTATGTTGTTTTGTCACTTTTTTTTAAATTTCGAGCGACATTTTTCCAAGAATGGCGTTCGGCGTGTCGATAGGGCGCCTCTTTCTTTGATATTATAAATTTACGTTGTATCATTTTTATAAATAGTTCTTACAATTTTTTGAGGTGACGTACTGCTTATCTGAGATTATTAACCATGAGATTGATTTTTTTTTCAGTTGCATTGAATGTTTATTGCAATGGTGTCATATTAAATTAAAAAAAAATGTTTTCTAATTCCGTCTGGTCCACTCATAACCCCTTTGATGCGCGCCGACATCATATGCCAGCGGTTTCATATTCCATATAATAATAAACAATTTCTGATAAACAAAATTCCATTCAGATGACATCATCATAATTACAATACAAAATTTCCGTGAAATTAATGTACAAAATATAATGATATTAGAACACGAGAAAACATATATACCAGCTGTTTATCGATTACCAGCAGATTACTTCATTCATTGACAAAACATAAATAAAATAAAGAATTGTATTTTTTCCCGACTTAACTACAATAGCCGTATATCCAGCCCGATTTGCGGGTACAACCTCACCTATTCCTAACCAATCGGTCACGCATGCTCAGTTCCGCTTCATTACTCCCTCGGGAGTAATGAAGCGGAACTGAGCATGAGGGACAGATTGGTTAGGAATAGGTGAGGTTATCCGCGCAAATCGGGCTAGATATAGGCTATTGTAGTTAAGTCAGAAAAAAAGTATCGTATGCTTCTCGGAAGGACGCGCATTTTCACCTCGGTGAAAATCAGGCGCGTTCCTCCCATGTAGCATAATATACTATTTTACTTGAAACAACTTCATACCTTACGACATGCATATTATTTTTTCTTAAATTCATTAAAATTTTGTTCATATAAATTGAGAAACCATTGATGTCAAGCTTCAGACAATCCCTATAAGTAAATTTTTAAAGCTATCTTAGTTGTGCAGCAATTCAGATTTGCTAACGCAAAGAAACAATTCTTATAAAACTTCAATTTCGTACATCTTCAGAATTAAAATTTTCGAAATTCGTTGCCAAGGAGATTTTTTCTTTTTGGTTCCATGATGTCTTCACCTTAAATCGGTTTTCATAATTTAAACAAAAAAATTCTGTAAGACAGTCAAATCTTCATTTTTCCGTGAACTAAATAATAATTTTTTTAATAAATAATTTAATTTTTGAATATATAAAATTCTTTTATAATTTTGAATTACTGATGCAACTATAGGAACCTAATCTATCTTTCGATGATGCTGCTTCAGCGAAAAATTACGGCGACCGTGGCAAAAGTGTGGTGAGAAAAGCTCGAAATCCATTGGAAATAATGCAAAGTAAATTAAAATTATGAAATGCTTCCATAAGTCGTACACATTTGGAACAATTTTTTACCATACATAAATTTGTTCTAAATCGCACACAATGTTTTCAAAGTGCGTATGAATTATGACAGCATTTATAATTTTAATTTATTTTGTATTGTTTCCAATGGATTTCGAGCTTTGCTCACCTTACTTTTGCCAGGGTCGCCGCAATTTTCGGTGGCGGCATCAGTATCGGAAAGGTAGATTAAGTCCCTATTATAAGAATCATCGAATCCCAACCATTTTACATACTATTTATGTCCGAACTTTTTTGCTAGTGTCAGAGTGTTTAGCTTTTGAAAGTTATTGCTCCTATTATAAGTGTTAATATTTCTGTTATCCAATTTGGAGTGTAATCTTTTTTTTAAATGTGTTTATACTTGCCAACACATACGTTTTCTTTCGTTTTAAATATTTTGGTTCCTTATGATTACTATTTAGTTTAAACTTTTTCGATATTTGCAATTAAAATTATCTTTTATCTTCAGTGGTAACTTCGTTTGGTTTAATTCCAATAGCTCGATGATTGCAATCATTGTAAGAAGACAATAAGGTTGATGACGTGTTCAACAAGCGTTAAGCTTGTATCCTGATAGTCTTTAAGGATATATGTAACTACCCAGATAGCAATGCGTGCGACGCACGTCACCCGCATTTCGTGATTCTCATGCAATGCGTGCGAGAACGCGTGCATTTCGCCAGCAATATATGATGGTCACTTAGCTGCGAGCGTTATGAGTCGCATTTCGCTAGCACGGAACATGGGCACATGCTGCGAGCTTTATGAGTCGCATTTCGTCATCATGAAGATGCGTGAAAATTAACTTATATTTAAAAAATTTCTTAATCAATTGAATTTATTTTTCAACTTGTTTTTAAATTACATACATTGGTATAAATTAAAAAATTTCAATAATTCTAATCGCAAATAAATTGTAAGTGAAATTTATTTTTTCTGTGCGCTTTTAATTTGTAATATTTATGAAGAATGATCGAATAATATTAAAAATGATATGCAGTTAAAAATTTAATTTATGTTCACATAAATTTTTATTTCCGACATCAAAATCACATAGAATTAGTATATGTGCGAATTTGAATATTTGTAAAACGCGCGGATCAGTGGCGCGTCGTGTAATATATATTATCTCCGTCTCCGTTCGTCAGGTTCGTTTTCCTTCTACACGACAGTCTACTGTTCACACACGCTATCAACTTGATGACGCCTGACCGTCGTTGGTTTTTGTAAAAGTCAGTAAAAGAGTTTTCAGCATCTTTTGGCATCTGCCGAAGAATGTTACTATCGTGTTTTATATCCGGTTTTCCGAAAATTAATAGACTTGCGGTAAGTACAATCGAAAAAATATATAACCAGTAAGATAAACCTAACCTATCTTTTTTATGGTAAAGCAAAATAATTTACTGACTTTTCCCAGATTTTACGACCGACAAAATGGGATCTTTGGTTTATTGGACGTATAAAAATATTAATATTACATAATTTATTATTTTTAGAGCATAACTAATCACGACGTGCGAGCGATATGCGTCGCACGCGTGACCCGCACGACATGCGAGCGATATGCGTCTCAATTGATGACACATATGTCTGCGTTGGTGAGTGCATCTCGTGCGTGTTGATCGGCACGACGTGCGTGCATAATGCGTCGCATATCGCTCGCATTTTGTTATCTGGGTAGTACTGAATAATTATTTGATTAATTGCGAAAATTTCCATTACCTAAGTTACAGTGTAACCTTCTTCAAAACCGTGTTTATACTTACGATTTTTTGGTTTCTTATAATTACCCTTTAGTTTAAACTTTCTGATATACGCGATAAAACTCTCCTTTTCATTTGAGCAGTAACTTCATTTGGTTTCATATTCCAATTTAAAATTAGTAAAAACTTTGTCCGAAAAAACCTAATATTATCAGTTTATTACAAAGAGGCGTACATACTCTATTTATCTATTATAACTTTTATAAGAATCATTAAAACTTAACCATTTTATAAGTAACTTATTTTCACGTCTCTTTAATCAGGGTTGCCGCATGTTAGGAAAACCATGGAAATCAGGGAGAGACAGAGAATTTATAAAAGAAGCACTTCAAATAACTACCAAGAATAATAAGTTTAAAATGGTTATCTTTCATCCATTAAACATTATATTTTTAAAATGTTGCAGGATTATAATTCAAGTGTTAAAATAGAATTGCTCAGGATTCACGTACATTACATTTCATGCACAGTGTGCATTGAAATTCAAAGACGAGAATTTTAAAGTATGCTCGTTTTAGCTTCCACACTAATAATTAATTTCAGTTGTAAAAAAGGTATAATTCACCTTGGATTTCCTTTTGATCAAGTTTTTTAACTTTGCAGGTGAAATATTTATCCTGAAATCCTTTTAAAGTCTAAAGTTAAATACATATGAATTAACTTATAGGTTAGGTCGAGATTTTGAATTCTATCTATATTATTCGGTAGAATTGGTAATATCTGTGAATTACAATATGGTAAAAACTACACAATTTTTGTATAAAAGTAAACTAAAAACACTATTTTAACATATAAAAATAGAATGAAGTGGATTTTCATAAATAAATTTTTATTTTACAAATGCATGAAAATCACCTTAAGTCACCAGTTCGTGGAATTTAAGTTAAGCTTATAATTTAAAAGTGCTTGAATTTTTAACAGCACTGCAACGGTTTTATTTTGACCATCTTTAAGCATATGCATAGATTTGTAGAAAGCATGATAGATTCAGTGTTTAAAAATTCTCAATCTGACTGGCGTGAACACTTTGATTTTTCAAGAGGTGATTGTTAAAAAAGGCTTCATGTCCGGGCTAAATAACAAAACTTTTTGTTGAATGTGAAAGCACATTCTACTAACCAGTATTTATGAAAGGTTATCGTCTCTCTTTCTGTCTTTCTCTCTGATCATACTGCATTATTTCAGATATTGCAAGTCTTTTGAAATCCGTTTTGTAGTCAGTAATTTCAGTAAAATTACTATTATCAAGCTTTATAGAGCTATATTTTCCCCCTTAAAATGTATATATTTTTAAATATTTAAAATAAAGCTAAATAATTGTTGAAGTAACACCGTATGATAGGTCATGCATGTATACTCAGGGATCCATCCTCATATGTAGATGCTTATAGACGAGTAGAACACTTCCGGAGTCGAATGTCATATCTAAAATACAGATAAGAACAATTTTAAAAACATTGCTGACGCGAAACCTAGAGGCTGCTTGCACTGGATACCTTCCCAGCATTATTAACTAAAAGTTATTCACTAACTTAACAGATTTTTTCTGCAGCTCTTCCATTATTTAAATAATATCAGGAATTTTATGAATGCTTACGAATTGTGCTTTTTAGATGCTTTCTAGTTAAAATTATTTAAGTTTGAGAACAATTGATTTTTAATCTTCCTCTAATATAGAGAAATACACGAAAAACTGTTGATATCATATAACATATGCGAGTTGCAGAGAGCATT
>CAKNYM010047325.1:12786-71153 GCA_932195095.1 Andricus curvator | reverse complement strand
AAATTTACAAAGTCATACTAGATGAACTCAAAAATAAAAATGAATCAAGAAATATTAATTTGATTTCCAAAATTCAATATAAGTTTGAAGTTTCGCAAGTATATAAATAAACACCCGGAAATGCCATCATCAGCTATAAGAACTTTCCAAATGAATTCTTTGTACATATATTACATTTTAGTTTCAAAGCAATCTAATTTAATATTGCCGACTAACGTACTGAAGGTCCTAAAGTCTGCTGTCTGTATGAGCTACAAGAATTCAAGTTAATCAAGTTCAATAAGGATGAGGAGGAGATATTGAATGATTATAAACCCTAAATGAACTATTAGAATCTTAAATCATGTGTCGAGCCTCCTCATTATTTTAAAATAACTAATATGATTCCAGGTGGGTGCAGTGAAGAAATACACATATGTAAATTTGAAAAAATTAGATTTATTTAACATATAGCATTATGATATATATATATATATATATATATATATATATATATATATAATATTGAATAATAGACAAGCTTATTGCTTACCCAGTATGGTATTGGTTCTATTTTATAAGTGCTTTTAAATTAATTACAGGAAATGTTTAATCAAATACAACAAATGTTTATTCGACAGTTGAAAAAAGATTAAACTAACTGTTAAAGTATTAACATCAGCTATTAAACATATTATTCAATAATGCCAGCATCGTAGAAGTAACCACAATCGATCTACTAATATGGTTTGGATCATCCGTGTATTTTTACATTTTTGCTGTTTCTTTTGCTTCTACTTCATATTCAGAGGAAAAATCACTCTCGGAATCATCATCATTCTTATCTTCATCATCAGTATCATCATCAGCATCATCTCGCCCTTGTCTTCTCCTTCATCATCATTTGCATCATCTTTACTGTTGACTGTCACAGATGAAGAACTGGCCTTTTCACCAAACTCTTCTTCTACTACCTTCTGCTTCTTAACATATGGTTCTGTTTCATTTTTAACATTCTGAGGAATGCGTACCACTTTCTTCAATGACAAGTATCGCAGTTTACATGTTTCTTGAATAGCTTGATCCCTAGCACGTTTGAAAATGGTATGCTTCGGTCGAATTGTCTTACTAGCCTCATCAGCCTGCTTACTGCTGGTTAGCATAATTGTCCCTACAGCCTCAGGTATCTTTTCATTTTGGTCAGTTATTTTCTCATCATACATAAGATTCTTTGCTATGCAAGAGTATTTCTCATGTCTTTTCAAATTATCAAGTCTTGAATAAGTTTTGAGACAATTGGGACATGTGGAAGTCATTTTGTTGCTACTTTTGTGACTTGATTGATTGCTTATTCATAAAACCAGAGTTTATATATGAAAATAGGAGGAGGAGGAGGAAGTAGAGGAGGATGAGGAGGAGGAGAAGGGGAAGGAGGAAGAAGAAGAAGACGAGGAGTTAGAAGAAGATGAGAAGGAGGAGGATAATGTAGTTTAATCAAATGCTCGAGGTGTTAGGAGTGTTTTATCATTTTAAGGTTCTAAGGAGATCGTCATTGAAAACAATTGTGGAAAGTGTTTGGTGTGATGTACCATCAGTGGGTGTAAAAAGTTTAGAATCATATACACGTAAGATTGAAAAATTCGTAAAAAAAAAGCTGCGAGTAAGTGTAAGCAGACTTATTTTTATGAAAAAATAATTAAAATGAGATATACTGAAACAATGTTGCGTAATAGTTTCTATAACTTTCAGTGATGTGTTGAATAACTTATATTTAATGCGTATCTACATAGAATTATACAAATATGACATTCTGACTGATAGTCTAAGCTTGTAATCATTTAATCCAACACCTCAAGCATTTGTTTAAACTACATTATCTTCCTCCTTCTCATCTTCTTGGGGAGCATGGGGTCGGTGGGCCATCCGAAGTATATTGACAGCGATGTCGAAATAGACGAGATAAATGAGGAGGTTTTTGATCTAACTCAACGAGAGCTTTTCTTAGAGATGGCCTCCACACAGAATAACCAGAATTGTGCAGACTTAGAATCTGGTTTCGCGAATCCTAACCCTAACTTCATGGATACGGATCTTCCAACGTCTGTCCTACTTAAGGATCAATCTAAACCTGTCAAGGCCCCTGTCAAAAGACCGGCTGAAGGCTTGCGAGAGCATGACAACACAATTAAATCCAGACATACTGAATTGAATAATTCTCCCTCTAACGACGTGAATCCTAAACCGCGAAACAGTTATTCAAAGTATAATAAGGGCCCCTTCACTGTTGAAATAGACTCGATCAGTAACCTTCCTATACAAACCCTTTCTTTAGGCAAAATCTTACACAAAAACTTCAAAGACGAAATTATTGAATGTGCAAAGAAAGGTCCAGGTAGAACTACAATTCTTTGTAAATCCGGCTCCGGAGCCAATAGAATTGTAGATAGCTTAGAGAAAATAAACCCTAACCTCAAAGCTTTCATTCCTAACTTTAGAGTTACGCGTATGGGCATCATTAGAGGTGTCCCAACTGATCTGACCATGGAAGAATTGAAGGTGTGTGCCATCAGCCCCGTCCCCATTCTCGAGGCTAAAAGATTTGATTGGAAGGACAAAGAGGGTAAACCTATTCCTGGTACCACAGTCCTAATGACTTTCAACGGACAAACACTGCCTCAGGACATCAAACTTTACTTCCACTTATGTCGAGTCGATCCTTATGTCTCCCAACCAAAGATATGCTATGGTTGCTTGAGACATGGACATGTAAAGAATATCTGCAAAAACCCACGATGCCTACATTGTGGTGGAAAGGCTCATGGAGAGGGATGAATTTGCCCTAAAGCGTCTGAGCCCTCCAAAGTTTAAACTGCGATGGCCCCCACTGGGCCAGTGATAAAAAATGCCCCAAATTCCTTGCTGAACAAGATATCCGGAAAATTGCAGCCTATCGTAACATTGCTATTAAATCCGCAGCCTTCTTATATAATCGAGAACGCCCTTCTCCTGGTGACATTGCAAACCATATGCACTCAGCTCCACCTCAACAAAACTTATCCCAAGGCTCCACTGGCGTACATTTCAATTTCTCTCATTTCCCTTCCTTAGGTGATGTAAACCTGAACTCTGATCCTACCCTTACAAAATGAAACCGTGAGGATCAACACAACAATCGCATAATGAATAGATCCACCATGCCCTGGAGTCATTCGCCCTCCCTTCTTACTTTGAATTCTTTTCCCATAAATATAACCTTAAAAAAGTATGTTGGAGTTCCTTTCATGATGCCCTTAAAGAAGAAAAATTCAATAATGAACAACCTGACAGTACGCCCTTTTCGGCTCTTCAAGCCTACTTGAATCTTTTTGAACTAATAGATAATGCCCTACATAAAGCTGGACCTAAAATCAAAAGTAAGCCTAAGCGAGATTATCCAAATTCCCCTCCATGGTGGAATGAGGAATGCACTAAGTCTGAAAGACTAAGAAGGGCCAAACTGCGTAGATACCGGCATAATTGTACTTATGAAAATTTCCTAGATCTCCAAAAATTTGAAGCTACTGCTAAGCGAACTTTAAAAAAAAATATTAGGATTTAGATCTTATTGCGCATCATTATCCTCCACTTCTAAGACTTCTAATGTTTGGAAAGAGATCTTAGGTTTCAGACATAGACTTTTGACTTCTCCTTCACCAACTACCTCACTGGCTAACACAGAAACCACAAAAAAGATGGAACAGTTCATTGACACATTCTATGAACTTAGCTCACCTCCAAACGATCTACCCCCTGTTCCGCCTCTCCAAGATACTCGACCTTCCTCTGTAGAGACTCTAGCTTCTCATCCTCTCTCCATGCCTCTTAAGCTTCAAGAATTGAAAAGGGCTATTAAAAACTCGAAAACTAGATCCTCCCCAGGTCTAGATAAAATTAATTATGAAATCATTCAAAACCTCCCAGAAAATATCCTCAACCAACTCCTAATAGTCTATAACTTAATTTTAGATGAACGCTCGTTCCCTGAATCATGGAATAAATACTTAGGGCCGATTTCACCAACTCTGATTAAATACATGGTTAGCTAATCATGATTATTCTTTAATCGAGTCTTTAATCATGATTAAATTGTAATGCGTTCCACCATGGACATTTTAACTCTGATTAGCTAATCATATAACCTTTTCGTGGTAACTCTGATATTCCCTTGTAACGGCGATTCTGATTGGGCGCTACAAGAAGAACGCTTAAGTTTATTGCGCTTGCACGGTACAAGCTGACGACATTAATCAAGTCATGTGACACCCAGCAGAAGTCTTTTTTGTCAAGAAGTGAAATAATTTTGCGTGTATGTAATATATTAAAATAATGTTACAAATTTCCATCACTATTTCAGTCCAAGTAATAATAATGTAAATTAGAAAGGCATTAATAGTGATTAATTAAAGACGTTCAGAAATATTTGATGCATATGTGAAAAACATACAAGAAGGAAGCTTCTCGATGCGCACTGCGAGGTTACATTGGTTAAATATTTATTTTCAGCACTGCAAAATGAATTTATGCGACTGAATTCTTATTTCATTAACTTATATATTTTACATACGCATTGTCTTTAAAAACGAATGATCTCTTCCAACGATGTGAAAGAAACTGTAGGTAAGAAAAGTGAGGTTATTGGAACACAATTTATACTTTACGGACGCCTCATCAAAGATATTTTGGCTTCATAGTTTCTTTCATCTGCATATTGATAAAAACAAAAGCGTAGATATAATAAAACTTATTATAAAAATGAGCCACATTCGTTCTGAACATGCTCCAAATGCTAAAGTGCAAACTTCGATTTGGAGGTTCTGTTCTGCCAACCAACATTAATCGCCGATTAACTCCGTTAACCGGCCAAAATCGACCGGTTAAGTTAAACGGTGATTAACTCTCTTTAATCATACTTTAGAAGATGGTGGAACGCAAGGTACTGATTAAATTAGAATAATCAAGGATTAACATTTTAATCAGAGTTGGTGAAATCGGCCCTTAGTCTTTCTCATTCCTAAACCGAACTCGGTTAAATTACGGCCTATTGCACTTGCCTCCTGTTTCCTGAAACTTCTTGAAAGACTAACCACTACCCGTTTGAACTGATGGTTGGAAAACCAGATGCTCTTACACAATTCGCAATTTGGATTCAGCAAAAATCGATCCTGTGTTGATGGCTTGGCTACCTTATCTACAGAATTCCATACCTCCTTTGCAGAAGATTTGTATACGGCTGCTCTATTCCTTGATGTAGAGGGGGCTTATGACAGGGTGGTCCCGAGAATTCTAATTAATGACATGCGAGAGATGGGTGTTCCCTGGAAAATATGTAGGTTCTTTGAAAATCTGACTACAGAAAGAAACGTCTTCTTCAAAGTAAACGGCTCAAATAAGGGCCCCTATAAATTCAAGAGAGGTCTCCCTCAGGGATGCGTCTCCAGCCCTACGTTATATAACATATATACAATAGACATTCATAAACACATGCATCCTCTTTGCAAAATACTACAATATGCTGATGATATCGCCATTTACTTTTCGTCATGGAACCTTGATGAATGTATTTATATACTGAATGTATTTATAGACTGAATTAGTTATATTTAATTCAAACAGGGGTCGCATCCCTCATGCGACTCATGTTTTATTAAATAACCAGCGAATTTCCCTCTCTTATGAAGTTGTCTTCCTGGGAGTAACATTTGAGTGTGAATTAACATGGGTTCCCCATTTTACACGGCTAATTGAAAGATCCAATAAAGTCATTAATATTATTAAATTCCTTAGAGGAACTTGGTGGGGGGCCCACCCTAGAACCTTGCGTATGCTCTACCACTCTCTCATAAGGAGCTTCCTTGATTATGGATGCCAAGCCTTAACAATTTATAAATCTAAATTATATGACCAGATTTGTAAAATCCAAAACCGCATTTTAAGACTTATCCTTGGTTACCGTAGATCAACACTTATCCCAGTTATGTTTGCTGAACTTAAAGAACCTCCTTTGTTTCGCCGACTCCAATTTCTAACTAAAAAATGTCTACTGCAAGTTTTCTCGATGGAAGACCATCCATTCCTTGACTCTCTTTACCCTCTAGAGACTATCACTGCCAGAAACAATGCTTATAATTTCAGAGAGACCTTCTGTTTACTAAACGCTTACATTTACCTCAATAAATTTGAACCCAAAATCATGTATTCATATACTCCCATCAATTATCTCTTAGATTACTCCCTTGAATTTGAAACTCCTAACATTAATCTACAAATCGGTGAAATGCTGATGGACAGCCCTTCTCCAAATCTAGATTTTAATCACTACATAAAAAACAATCTTGAAAACGAAACTATTTTTTACACAGACGGCTCCAAGAAAGAAGATGCTCTATTAACAGGAATTGGAATTACATGTCCTCCCCTCCAAATTTTCAAACAATATAAAATTTTCCACCATTCCTCCATTTTTACCGTTGAAGCTATTGCTATCTCTGAAGCTTTGGATATTATCATAGAAAAAGAAATATCTCCCGCCATAGTAGCCTCTGACTCTCGCAGCGTATTATGTGCCTGCTTGAACTTCAACCACATAGAAACTAAAAACTTCCTTATCTACAAAATCAGAAACCTTTTTTCTTTTGCAGGAAATAATAATATAAAAATTAGCCTGTACTGGATACCTGGGCATAAAGGTATTTTTGGAAACGAAGTTGCAGACAAACTCGCCAGGTTTGCTCTAACTACCGGTACTCCTTTAGAGATCAGAATCCCTTATACTGACTTTTATAAATATATTTCTGATAAACTGCAAAATCTGTCTGATATTGACTTAAAAAGGGACAGCGGTCGCAGAAGAATGGGTCTTTACTATTTTGAGCACTATTTTTCGGATTCACCAAAACCTTGGTTTTTTAAGTCTCAATGTCAAAAAAGAAGTGATATTGTCAATATTTCACGCCTTAGAAGTAACCATTATGCTCTCGCCAGTAGCTTGGCTAGAAAGAATTTGGTAGAATCTGGGGAGTGTCCTTGTGGAGACTTTGACGATGATATTCACCATGTTCTGTGGGCCTGTCCCCATTTCAACGAACAGAGAAAAACACTTGAAAAATCCTTAATTAAAATGAAAAATCCCCCCCCCCCCATTCTGTGTGGAGAGCTTTCTCGGCGACCCTAATAGCTCTGCTTGTAACTTTATTCTTAAATTTCTTACAAACTGTGAATTGCTTGTTTAACTTCTGCACTTCTCATACACCTCATGCTTAGAACCTCTCACGCCTTAATGGCATGTGAACCCCTAGAAAGTTATGAAAGATATAAACTTGGACACAAATAATTTTGAACCTCCCGCCTATCGCACGCTAAACACCAATCACTCCATCTACGCTTGAAATACTACAATAAATGAAACAAGTCTATAACTCGCTATGGCCGGATAGGTCTCACTGTTACCAGCAAGGGACATCTACACTGCGGAAACCAAGATGTCTCTACAGATCTAGTGCTAAAGAAAATCACCAAAGAAGAAAGAAAGAAAGAAGGTCCCTTTCTTCGCGGATGGTCACATATATATCATAATGCTATATGTTAAATAAATCTAATTTCTTCAAATTTACATATGTGTATTTCTTCACTGCACCCACCTTGAATTATATTAGTTATTTTAAAATAATGAGGAGGCTCAACACATTATTTACGATTCTAACAGTTCATTTAGGGTTCACAATCTTTCAATATCTCCTCCTCATCCTTATTGAACTTGATTAACTTGAATACTTGTAGCTCATACAAACAGCAGACTTTAAGATCTTCAGTACGTTACTCGGCATTATTAAATTAGATTGCTTTGAAACTAAAATGTAATATATGTACAAAGAATTCATTTGGAAAGTTCTTATAGCTGATGATGGCATTTCCGGGTGTTTATTTATATACTTGCGAAACTTCAAACTTATATTGAATTTTGGAAATCAAATTAATATTTCGTGATTCATTTTTATTTTTGAGTTCATCTAGTATGACTTTGTAAATTTTTAATGTTACTCACATCTCAAATTCCAAACTTATCTTTATTTAAAAATGCTCTCTGCAACTCGCATATGTTATATGATATCAACAGTTTTTCATGTATTTCTCTATATTAGAGGAAGATTAAAAATCAATTGTTCTCAAACTTAAATAATTTTAACTAGAAAGCATCTAAAAAGTACAATTCGTAAGCAGGAATGAAATTCCTGATATTATTTTAATAATGAAAGAGCTGCAGAGACAATCTGCTAAGTTAGTGAATAACTTTTAGTTAATAATGCTGGGAAGGTATCCAGTGCAAGCAGCCTCTAGGTTTCGCGTCAGCAATGTTTTTAAAATTTTTCTTATCTGTATTTTACACATGAAATTCGACGCCGGAAGTGTTCTACTCGTGCATAAGCATCTACATATGAGGCTGGATCCCTGAGTATACGTGCATGACCTCTCATACGGTGTTACTTCAACAATTATTTAGTTTTATTTTAAATATTTAAAAATATATACATTTTAAGGGGGAAAATATAGCTCTATAAAGCTTGATAATAGTAATCTTACTGAAATTACTGACTACAAACCGGATTTCAAAAGACTTGCAATATCTGAAATAATGCAGTATGATGAGAGAGAGAGAAAGACAGACAGAGAGAGACGAAAACATTTCAAAAATCCTGGGTAGTAGAATGTGCTTTCACATTGAACGAAAATTTTTGTTATTTAGCCCGGACATGAAGCCTTTTTTAATAATCAGCTCTTGAAAAATCAAAGTGTTCACGCCATTCGGATTGAGAAATTTGTAATCACTGAAACTCGCATGCTTTCTATAAATCTATGCATATGCTTAAAGATGATCAAAATAAAACCGATGCAGTTCTGTTGAAAAATTCTTGAAAATTCAAGCACTTTTGATTTACAAACTTAACTTAAATTCCACGTACTGGTAACTTAAAGTGATTTTCATGCATTTGTAAATAAAAATTTATTCATGAAAATCCACTTTATTCTATTTTTATATATTAAAATAGTGTTTGTAGTTTACTTTCATACATAAATTGTGTAGTTTTTACCATATTATAATCCAAAGATATTTAAAATTATAAATGCTACAGAATAATATAGATACCAGGGCGGACCGGCTGAACGCTAGCGTTACGCTACAGCGTAACCATCAAGTAACCCTAAAGTAATCTTAAAGTAATCTCGAACTATAATGAATAAAAGAAACAAAATAAATATCTAAATTGTTGCAATTATAATTGAACGTTAAAATTGACGTTAGAAGGTAATACCGTAATTGCAATAAGTTTATTTTTTTAGCGTTAGAAATTAAAAAAACACAGTGGTTGACATTGAAGGTCTGCTAGAGGCTGTAGCGGACCCTTCCGTTTAGCCGGTCCGCCGGGGTAGAATTCAAAATCTCTACCTAACTTATAAGTTACTTCATTTGTATTTGATTTTAGACTTTTAAAAGGATTTCAGGATAAATATTTCACTTGCGAAGTTAAAAAAGTTGATAAAAGGGAAATCCAAGGTGAATTATACCATTTTTACAACTGAAATTAATTATTAGTGTGAAAGCTAAAATGAGCATACTTTAAAATGATCGTCTTTGAATTTCAATGCACACTGTACATGAAATTTAATATACGTGAGTCCTGAGCAATTATATTTTAACACTTGAATTATAATCCTGCAACATTTTAAATATATAATGTTTAATGGATGAAAGATAACCATTTTAAACTTATTATTCTTGGTAGTTATTTGAAGTGCTTCTTTTATAAATTCTCTGTCTCTCCCTGATTTCCAGGGTTTTCCTAACATGCGGCAACCCTGATTAAAGAGACGTGAAAATTTTAATGAATTTAAGAAAAAGTAATATGCATGTCATAAGGTGTGAAGTTGTTTCAAGTAAAAATACAATTGTATATATTTTTTCTCGTGTTCTAATATCATTCTATATTGAAAATTAATTTCACGGCAATTTTGTATTATAATTATAATGATGTCATCTGAATGGAATCTTGTTTATCAGGAATTGTTTACTATTATATGGAATATGACACCTCTGGCATATGATGTCGGCGCGCATCAAAGGGGTCATGAGTGAATCAGACGGAATTAAAAACCATTTTTTTTAAATTAAATATGACACCCTTGCAATAAGCATTCAATATAAGTTATTTCATACACCGCTGAAAACCCAACATTAGTTCATTATATCTGATTTTAGTGAACAACCAGTCGATCAAGATCTCTCAAATCAACACGGCTAAACAAGTCTAGTTATTATTATGTTCTAGATAGTGACGTAGATTTTTAGAACACAAACTCTAATAATGCTTTAGCATAAAATAAAAGAGCTCTCAATCACATCTCTTATCTTACGTTCACTCTCGAAACTCGACACGGGGATACAGAATGTAAGATCCTGAATTATTTATTCAGGTGCCTTTCATATACCTATACTATTCAATTAAATTTTGAATATTTATTTTAATAACATCACCTTTATTATCTTCCAAGTTTTAGAAGGTTTTACATTATAATCGACGTGTCTATAGACACACGTAAAATTCATTTCTCACAGTTGAGCAGTATCATTTGATGACGCCATCAAAAAATATTTTATAAACTTAGCACGGACACGAACCACTACAGCTGCAGAATTTTCTCAATGTTTGTAAGGTAGTCAACTGAAAAAAATCAATCTCATGGTTAACAATCTCAGACAAACAGTACGTCACCTCAACAAATTCTAAGAACTATTTCTAAAAATGATACAACGTAAATTTATAATATCAAAGAAAGAGGCGCTCTATCGCCACGCCGGACGCCATTCTTGGAAAAATGTCCCAAAAAATTTAAAAACAAGTGACAGAACAGCATACCTGTGTTACACATTGTGTTATAAAATACCATGGATGCCTAAGCAGATAAAAAGTAAGCTTACTCAGATAATCAAAGCCAAGTTTGATCTAATATACCATTTACTTGTTATTTAAAAAATCAGCGACAAACTCCCATACTTATGGTGTAGTTATAAAATGTTTAAACCATTCGTTTGTCGGCAACATTAAAGGCAATACCGCGAAGGGATTTGTTATTAAAAATATCAAAGAGATGACGTCAGATGAGTGACACATTATACTTATGGAATGTATTTTCGAAGACCGAGCAACGTTACACTTACATTTGTTGCCCAATACTATGAAACATATATACAATTCGTATGTCGGCAAATATCAACAGGGTGAACCGCTAAGGAATTGGTTATTGAAAAATCAAACTCGCTTCTTAGAAAAATGATTCTTAAACTTGAAAAATAACATTCTGAAACTCGAAAAATCCTTTATAAATAATACCGACTGTCATGGAATTCCGCGGATTTATTAAATTTTTTCCAAATTTAGGTAGCTTTTTATAATTGTCGAATTTTGATCACAAATTCGTATTCTTCGACCATAAAACCCCCTAGTACTAAGCTTCATCACCCCTCTTCTAATACCGCCCCCCCCCCCCCCCGCTCTTCTATTTAAACCCATTGAGTATTTTAGCATGACGTCCCGATACGGGGAAATGTTAGGAAGGTTAGCATAGTTGGTACATGTTTACATGAGAATGCATACGACTGTTTGGAACAATTATTCTAAACGTAAAAGTAAGTTATAAATTTATGAATAGTAATATATTCCAAGTGTAGAATGCATTTGCGCAATTATTTTTGATCATTTTGTAGGTTGACGACCTTTCAGTTTCACGAAATAAAATCAAAAATCCCAAATTTGAGGTTGGAGTAACATATCAATTTGATCAGAATCGAGCAAAATTGAATCGATATAAGCACTCTAACCTTAAATTTTGGATATTTTATTTTATTTGTGGAAACTGAAAAGTTTTTAATCGACAAAAAATAAAAAAAATTGCGCAAATTCATTCTATACTTGAAAAATATTATTATTCCTAAATTTATAACTTTTACGTTTAGAACATTCTCTCCAAAAAGTCGCATGCAATCACATGTATTCATTAGGGTGGCCCAAATTGACACACTTTCGATTTGTTATTATTTCTGACTGGAAACCTGTTCCTCATACTGAAAAACTAATGTTCATTTTTTTAAATAATTTTTCAATAATATTTAGAGGTGCCGCCAAGGTTATTAATTTCTTATGAAGTTTAACATAGAAAAATGTCAATTTTTCTTCATGCTCAAATCTAACATATAAATTATTTGAAGCACCTAATGAAATTTTGGAAACGCCTTATTCGGTAATGAGGAAAGTTGTTTCTCATAGATTCAGGATGCGACCTTTTGAAAATCGTATAATTTAAATTTTAACATCAATAAGATTATTACCAAAAACCAGAAATGATTCGGACGTAAGCGAATCAGGTAGTCCATAAATTACATATTTTATGGTGGGCGTGTTGCCTCGGCTGATCCATTCATGGTCTAATATAGTCTATACCTACAAATTTCTCTCGAAATATCTATCCCAATCATAAAGACAGTAAATATGAATTTCATATTCGAAATTATTATAAAGAGGATGTTTACATAAACTGATTTAGTTTTTATTTATTATTTTTTAAACATTTAACATTATCGTCTCATAAAAGTTGTTTGAATAATAAAAGATTATTATCCAATAACAATATTTACTAAATGTTTTCATACATTTGTTTTGTGTTGCAAATTGTTTAAACAAATAATTATTCTCAATTATTTAAAAATTTAAAATTATGCAGCGTTGAAAATGTTGGAACTAATAAATGGTTTTTTATCGATAAAAATATTTACTTACAATTAATTTTTTATAAAAATTGTTTGAACAAATAATTATTCTCAATTATTTAAACATTCAAAATTTGGAGAATCAAAAATTTTCTAACTAGTTAATTGTTTTTATCGATACCAATATTTACCAACAATTATCTCTTTATAAAAATTGTTTAAACAAATAATTATTTCTAATTATTCAAACATTAAAAATTTGAAGCATCAAAAATTTTCTGAATAATACATTGTTTTTATCGATAACAATATTTAATAACAATACATTTTCTATAGAAATTGTTTAAACAAAGAATTATTTTTATTTATTCAAACATTTAAAATTTAAAGCTTAAATAATTTTCGAACTAATAATATGTTTTTATCACTACACATTTTTACTAACAATTACTTTTCCATCAAAATTGTTCAAACAAATAATTATTTACAACTATTTACACGTTCAAAATTTGAATCTAAAAAGCTTTTTAAATAATAAATTGTTTTTTTGATAACAATATTTACTAACAATTGATTTGTTATGAAAATTGTTTAAACAAATAATTATTCTCAATTGTTTAAACATTTAAAATTTGAAGAAACAAAAATTTTCTAACTGGTTAATTGTTTTTATCGATAACAATATTTACTAACAATAAATTTGTTTTAAAAATTCTTTAAACAAATATTTATTCTCAATTATTTGAACATTAAAAATTTGAAGAATTAAAAATTTTCAACTAGTTAATTGTTTTTATCGATATAATGTTTAATAACTAATAATTTTTGATGAAAATTGTTTAAACAAATAAATTTGTTTTTGTAAAAAATGAGTGAAACTATCATATTTATCTATGATTTCACTGAAATATTCATATAATTAATTTTCATAAATAAAATTGTTTAAATAATCAGTACATTGATATCAACAGCAAAAAATTTAAAACATTGAATTTATTGGACAGCTCAAATATGTACACAATCAAGCCATTTTAAAGGCGTTGGAACCCCTGGCGGACCGAACGAACGGAGCAGATACGCTACAGCGTATCCTTATAGTATCCACATCGTATCCTCTCCGTATCATGCAAGAAAAACTCATTAAAAAAGAAAGATTAACATTTCACTTGTTGAAATTCGGATTCTACGTGAAATTTTGAGTTAAAAGGTCACAGAGTAATCGCAATAGTCTTTCTTGCAACATTAAAAACTTTTAAAAATTATAATACTTATCGATGACGTGCGCTGAAGGCGACTTCAAACGCATCGTCGTTCAGTAGCAGTCAATAGGCGTTATCCGTCGACGATGCGTTTGAAGTCGCCTTCAGCCCACGTTATCGATAAGTATTATATTTTTTTAAAGTTTTTAATGTTGCAAGAAAAACTATTGCGATTACTCCGTGACCTTTTAACGCAAAATTTCACGTAGAATCCGAATTTCATCAAGTTAAATGTTCATCTTCCTTTTTAAATGAGTTTTTCTTGCATGATATGAAGAGGATACGATGTGGATACTATAAGAATACGCTGTAGCGTATCCGCTCCGTTCGTTCGGTCCGCCAGGGACCAGAAACCAGCCTCAAAAATTGAATTGCCTTATTTTACTACATAAATACACAGGTAGAAGAAACCTTCAGATTCTCATTGTCAGTTCCGATAACCTGAGTCCAAGACCATAAAATTCGCAGGTAGGTGCCTCGCCCACTTTCCCATAATCCGCTTACTGTAAAAAAGGTGCCCAGGAAAAGTTAACGTTTCCTTGCACAGTTGACGATTTTATGAACTTCGATCGATTATTCAACCGAAAACTTTGAAAGCGTGGCGGCACCTCTAAATATTATTGAAAAATTATTTTAAAAAATGGACATTAGTTTTTCAGTTTGAGGAACACGTTTTCAGTCAGAAATAATGAAAAATCGGAAGTGTGTCATTTTGTGCCACCCTAGTATTCATGTACCAACAATGCTAACCTTCCTGACAATTACACCTAACCTACTGTGATCGTGAAGTCACACTAAAATACTCACTAGCTAGTGAGGGGTAGGGTGACCAGAAAAAAACACTTTTGGTTTTCTTACGAGTGAAGGGCAAATAACGGTAGTTTATGTGATTGTAGAATCCACATTTTTTTTTTTTAATTTAAACAATATTTAGAGGTGACCCATCGCCTTTGAAAGTTGTCATTGCAAAAGCTGATAATTTCGGCAAGTGAAGAGTCGATCGTAAAGGTGCAACCTCAGCTCTTTTCATCGATGTGACTTTATAACAGGATTAGTTAGCGTCCCCTGAATTATTATTATTCACTTTTCTGAAAAAGGGAAATATGACTAAAGAACGCTTGCCGAGAAAAGGTCTGCTTTATGAGTTTATGGTGTCAAGACACACTGGGATCGACTTTTATGGCCGAGCTGATGAGCGCTCCGCCCCGAAAATTAAACAGCTTAAGTCGTAGACCTGTCGAATTTCACAAATTTACTCAGATTATTTTTTATAAATTATTTAATATTATTGCAGGCTTATTTATATTTTTCCTAATCTGCTTTTTCAGAAAATGTGATCTTCAACCTTCGAGGAAAATATTGTTGAAATTTCAGTATAAGATATATATTATTAGGGCCGTTATTAGACTTTGAAAACAATAGAAAACAGTGAAAATGGCAATTTCAAGCAACCGTAATTAATGTTTTTTTATGAATTTTTCATTGAAAACATGTTTTTATGTGGATTCTGAGAACCTCAAAGTACTTCAAAGACAATGGGCCACCTCTAAATATTGTTTAAAATTTAAAAAAAAAATCTGGCTTCTACAAACACATAAACTACCGTTATTTGCCCTTCACTCCTAAGAAAACCAAAAAGTGTTTTTTTTCTGGTCACCCTAGTGAGGGGGCACGTCACACTAAAATACTAAATCGCTAGTGAGGGGTCTACTTCGGTACTCTGGTCCGCTACAGAAGATATCTTTTGAACAGTCCCTTACACTAAAAAATAGAAATTACACTAGTTCCGGAATGAAATTCTTGTTCCGGTTTCGTGCCGGGTAGGCACAAACCCGGAGCCGAAAATTCAAGGAAAAATTTCCCAGTTTTTTTCAGTTTTCACAAATTTTCTCCGATCATTAAAATTAAAAAATTCAAGCTTTTAAAGCAGAAAATTGTTTAATTTGGCATAATCAAAACTAAAAGGTCAATGAAAGCAGTCAAAGCGGCACTCATCTGAAATTGAAACATTTGAAATATAAAAATAAAACATTTGAGATTCAGCAATTTTCATTTTTGTTAATATTCTAGTGTATCAATTTAATGACAAAAAATTAACTTTGCACTAATGTCGTTGTGATTTATTATTGGAATGGTATTTGGTAAGGTAAAATAGGCATAATTAAAAAATTTGTAAATAATTGATACATTTTTTAATCTATTAAGAACAGGGGGGTGACATGATTTTCGCTTTTGCATTAAAGGAGCGTGTCAGTTCTGTGAACAGTGGCGAGTTGTTCTCTTTTTCTAGATTTTGACCATTTGTAACTATACCTGTGACTCTTTTTTAATTAAAGCCTTATAAATAATCCACTGACGGATTCAAATTTAAAGAATAATCGTTCCAGACTTTAAATATAACTATTTATAATAATACTTCTATCACAATATGAGTTTCACAAATAATGTGTTTCACCTTTAAAACTATATTTGTAGTATTTGTATATTTAAAAAAATAATTAGTCAAACTGAAGGAATTAAAAAATCAGGAAGTAAGGAAAAAGAAGAGATTTTTGCAATGTATATTGTTGTAAATTTTTAAATTAATCAATAAATAATAATAAATACCGTCAACCGGGGCAAATAGTTACAGTTTTCACAAATCCTGACTTAGACGTGATGTAGAAAGCGCCTGAATGGTCTCAAATTTTTCATAACTATTAATATGAGTTTTTTATGGTATCAAGACAAAATATTCTACAGATCTTTGTGAATGAAAAACTTGTTGATAATGTATTAAGGGGCCATGCACAGAATACGTGATACATTTTTCAGGAACTTCTGGGGGGGGGGGCGCCCGGGGGGGGGGGGGGGGGGGGGGGGGGGGGGGGGTGATAGTTCGACAGACGACCCACGCCCACCCCTAAACGTATCACGTATTTTGTGAATGACCCTAAGGCAGACATGCCCAACTCGGGGAAATTCCCTTCGGGAACACATGTTCCGCGTCCAACACTCTTTCTCCTAGAGAGCGAGAGAGGTGGTAGACGCGTACGAGAATCTCTCCTCTGGGACGTACGCTGTACCGTAGATACGAAATATCTGTTGGGGTGCTTGGGGGCGACTGACTTTTCAACATAAAATTTTAATAGTAACTAGAGTCTTAATTATTTTATTGCAGTATGTTTACATTTCTTTTCAATGAATCTAATTGAAAAGAGAAGTTCACGAATTGTTTCTTTGTTGTACATTATTGAATATTTTAATATCACCGTTTTTTACATCGTATTTCAAATATACACAAATTATAAATTTCAAATATACACATGATCAGAGTCGGACGATATTTCCTCATAACAGGAAGCTTCTTTTTAGTAAAACGGTTTTTGCACCGAATAATATTTGCCAATACGTCAGCTCAGAAGAAGTTTTTTTGTCTTTAATTGCCATTCTGATTTTACACAAAGTGTTTTCGCTCCCTTGCACAATTGCCAGTTTGGCAGTTACCTCCTTCTACATTTCCTACTTCGACCCTAAGAATTGAAAAAGCAATTTTTAAACAATTTCTTTTATTTTCTATCACCATTAATTGCAAAAGCAATTTTTGAGCAATTTCTTCTATTTCCTATTTACCGTATTTCGAAATGATGATCCTGATCATGAAATGCGGACCAAGTCTGATAATATTTTAGATCAACATTGGAAGAGAAAATTTTTCATTTTTGCTTTTGCGAATCTTCAAATTATACGATGAAGAAATGAATTATTGGGCGAGATTATGCGCCAAAAATCTGCGCATTATGCGACATTCGGCGATGAACTAAGAAGAATTAATAACTAAACACATTCTATGCAAGCTTCAATGTAACTTATCTTTGTCATACCAGCCAGTATAATTATGTTATTAGGTTCATGAAATATGAAAGAACAAGTTCGTAACTTTGGTCTAATAGTAGTCTAGCATGTATTGTATATCATCAGTCCACCCAACTTATATATTAGGAATAAGCGCAAAATTCAAAAAGGCTACCGTAGATCATTGCCCAATTATGGCACCTGCATATGTCAGAAAGTGAAAGAGAAACGTATAATATATATATATATATATATATATATTATACCATTGCATAATGTTGATATATTGTTTGACTTTCAAAAGTATCAGCCAACCAAAAAACCCTAACAGATATTTCGTATCTACGGTGCAGCGTACGTCACAGAGGAGAGATTCTCGCAAGCGTTTACCACTACTCCCGCATTCTAGGAGAAAGAGGGGTGGACGCGGATCATGTGTTCCCGAAGGAAAGTTCTCCGAGTTGTCTTATTTAAAGCCTATACAAATTTTTTCTATGATTAGGACCAAGTACTATTACATGTGCATGTTATCTACACTAAAATCAGGACTAAAGAAAAGAAAACGTGTAGATCTTTTTACGGTAAATAATGTTATGCAACACATGCGCGTTATGGGCGCTTTACGCCACCTACTGTGCGAGTTGAAAGTTCCCGTTTACAGCCCGGCGAATGAAGTCGGTGGTGGGGGTACACTTTATTTCCCTAGGGAAGTAAAGTAAAATTATTTCCCTGAAATCAGGGTTATAAAGCATGAAGAGTGCAGGAAGTGCTACCATCTGTATGCCTACTCGCCGAGTTTCAAGTGCCGTTACATAACCTTACTTTCTTGTATCAAAACGTGCTCCTGAACACTGCAGATCGTGGAAACGTTTCTTTTTACGCTGATATAAAGTGTTGTGACGAAATTGACCAAAATGGAAAAAAAGTGGCGGTGTTGAACTGTTGCCACTGGAGCTGCGTCAAGCAGCAAAAGAGGCAAAGGTTTGCAATGTTTTTTTTTTCCATTATTTTTTTTCTTTTCGCAGTGGTTCGCTCCGTCTCCGAACCTCCGGCGGGGCCTCGCCCCCTGCGCCCCCACTAGGGCAGCGCCCTGGACCCCGCTCCCCCCTGCCGCTCCGCCCTACACCGCTGAATTCTTAATTACTCCAAAAGCCCATAACGGACATTTGTTGCATTGAGTATCGCGTGCATCACGGTTTTTACGTATTTATATGGCCAACGGCCATGCCACGCTGAAAAAACCAGTTCTCGTCAGATCACTGAAGTTAAGCAGCGTTGGGCGCGGTTAGTACTTGGATGGGTGACCATTCGAGAAACTGCGTGCTGTTGGCATATCATGGGTTTGGTGAGCCCACACTTGTGGTTATTTATAACTACAAGAAAACTATCCACCTAGAAACACTACCCGAATCGGGTAGTGTCACGCCTACCCTGAAAGGGAAATGGCTGTAAAGACACACTTACAACCCTTGGTGCACAATATGCTATTATTTTCAAACTTTTTTTCGTATTTTGCATAGTTTGATTTGTTATCTAATGCCTTTTAATAAAATTATTTTTTATAATGTTAAATATCTACAAATAATATTCGATAAAAGTAAAAAACCAAGTTTATATATTATTTTTCAAAGAAAAAAAAATGTGTAATGTATAATATAATATAAATTCAGAGATATTTTTGAGATGAACAATTTGGGTTCTTAACATTTTTCCGTATCTTGCATAGTTTGAACGGAAAATATAATTTTATATTTTTAATATCATGCGGATGCCTCTCGTCTTCGAAATGTTTTTGGCGTTTCATATACCTAAAAAAAATATAAAATTGCTTGGGACACGATTTGCCTGATTCACTTAAAAAATAGTCATCATCCGCCGGACTGTAGCGTTTAACAACTTTTCCAAGAAGTGAAAAAAATGATTTTTTTTGTTTTTGACCCCGTTTTTTAAAAAAATTTGACGTGATGGATTATTTTCATTTTAAGATTCGCAATCTACGTAAAAAACCCTATAGAAATGATATAGAAACCCTGTGGACTTTCCGTTCATTACAAAATTAGTGTCGGACTGTGAGTAAGCGCCAAGCAAGTCCGGGGCCCCGGCTCTGCAGTGCCGAGTCGAGCGTTCGAGCGCAAATACTCAAACCTCGATATCTCGGAAACTAAGGCCCATCATATCAAAAGAAAAAATACGTCCCTAATGGATTTTGATGTACTTTCATCCTGCAAAACCCCAGTCGAATCGGCGATGTCAATCTCGCGTCCTCTCCTTGTTAGTTTAGTTATTATTGACTATATGACTATATAAGTACACTCAACTCTCGATGTAAACCGTCAATTTACGTCATTAAAAGAATTTAGGTCCTCCGCATTTTGTTGATGCGGGGACCGTGGGACCGAGAGAGAGGCGGTGCTCAGACATTGCGTGATATATTGAACCCATGATCAATGTAAAAATACAGTTATTATTAAACCTTTGATGATGTAAAAATTATTGTAGAGATTTTCCCCGGTTGGCAGTAAATAATAAACAGTGCTGCCACAGACTAATGCACTTCAAAAAAGTGACTATTTTAAGGTGTACACTGACTAAAAGTGACAAATTTTGAACACAAAAAGTAACTAAACGTGACTACTGTGCACACAAGAAGAGGCCTGTGATGTGAATAGAAACAATTATCTACTAATGAATTTCGAATTATTACACATTTATTTTATGGACATGCATTTACAAGATTATATGATAATTATGGTGGGTCGAAAAAACAAAAAATTGGAATTTCAATTTGGGACCAAAGGGAAAAGTTGTATTTTCATATCACAACTACCTGAAAAAAAACTTTTTAAAATCGAATAATGTTAAGGCCTGCCCCACGTGAAAAATGTACCAAAAAAATAGGGTTTTCTAATTTTTCTCTGAAAGTACTGATTTTGTTGAAAAATGTTACCAAAGAAGTTTCTAGATCTCGGCGAAATACATCTTTTTTATTTCACTTGTTTTTGCGTACGATCAGACGTTTTCAAGGAAAATCGAAATAACGAGTTAAAAAAGTGGAAAATGCAATATTAAAGTAAATTCTGCAACCTCAAACAGGTAAATTTTTATTTACTGTCAGTTTATATGCTGAGATGCAACTCTCTGCTTGTTCCAATGATATAAACAGCAAACCAGGACTCACGACGAGGACGTGGTTGCATATAGAGTCCCACCGCAGTCCGTCCCAACCACCCACATTTCAGGGTTTAATGCTATATGCTACTCCTTACCTCAGTTTCTTTTTGGAAAATTTGTAATATGCTTTCGTTTCCATCTTCGGCATTTCCTGTCTTGATCGCAACCGTGTGCATACGTTGAGTGTGGCATGGGAAGCGGAGAGCTTCATTCACAAGGGGATGTCTTCGATCATTAACGAAAGATCTAAGATCATCATCAGAAATATGAGCAAGAAATGGTGGAGCTGTGAATCTGTTGAAGTTTTGTTTCTTCCAATCTACGATGTCGCAATATTGTTCCGGATCACTCAAGGATGCTGGTATACGAAGTCATTGGTAGAAATAGTTTCTGCGCATACCCTGAAACGATTTTACTGGCTATGATTTGTGATGATACGCTATCCGTAAGGGAAAAGGGATTGCAAATTATACTGAAAGCAAGAGACGATGAGAAAAAGAAAACTCGTAATTCGCAAACCAACAGCAGGATAGGAAAAAAGTTTCTAGAAAAAGAGGAGGACCCCGAAAATAAATGATCAGTCAACTTCCGTTTCGAACTTTTCAAAAACCAAAATTAAAATTTAATGCAACGCAATATTACGACATGGTAGATTAGAAGAAACAAAACTTCAAAACATTCACAGCTCCACCATTTCTTGCTCATATTTCTGATGATGATCTTAGATCTTTTGTTAATGATCGAAGGCATCCCCTTGTAGATGAAGATCTCCGCTTCCCATGCCACACTGAAAGTGTATAACGGTACGTCAAAGCAGTAACAGAAGCTGCTGCTTCTGTTTGTGCATAAAAAAATCGAGATGGATTCATAAGGGCACGGTTGCGATCAAGACAGGAAATGCCGAAGATGGATACGAAAGCATATTACAAATTTTCCAAAAAGAAACTGAAGTAAGGAGTAGCATATAGCATTAAGCACTGAAATGTGGGTGGTTGGGACGGGCTGCGGTGGGACTCTATATGCAACCACGTCCTCGTCGTGAGTCCTGGGTTGTTCCTTATATCATTGGAACAAGCACAGAGTTGCATCACAGCATATAAAGTGCCAGTAAATAAAAATTTACCTGTTTGAGGTTGCAGAATTTACTTTAATATTGAATTTTCCACTTTTTTAAATCGTTCTTTCGATTTTTCTTGAAAACGACTGATCGTACGCAAAAATAAGTGAGATAAAAAAGATATATTTCGCCGAGATCTAAAAACTTTTTTTATAACATTTTTCAATAAAATGAATACTTTCAGAGAAAAATGCGAAAACCCTATTTTTTTGTACATTTTTCGCGTGGGGCAGGCCTTAACATTATTCGATTTTAAACAGTTCTTTTTCAAGAAATTGTGATATGAAAATACACCTTTTCCCGTTGGTCCCAAATTGAAATTCCAATTTTTTGCTATTTCGACCCACCCTAATGATAAGGCTCATTACATTTTATTTGTTTGTTGCAAAGGTTCAGCAAAAATTTCACATTAATTTGCATAATAAAATAAAGAATAGTTCAAATTCAACAATGTAAAAGGAATTGAATCATATCAGTGTTCAACCGCCTTTGAACTGCAAAAGTAACTTTATTGAGCAATAATTATGGAAATTTTGCTTTAACAACAACTAAAACATAACCATTTTTCAGTTCTTTCATAGCCCGATTGAAAACATTGTGTTTAGTTTTTTAAATTAAAACTTATGTCGAAAGCTTCATTTTTTGACTGATTTTTCATAGTTTGATGGGTGCAAATAAGACTATGCCATCATTTTGAGCATACAAAGGATAGACGTAGAACCTTGATAGAAAACACGTGAATCACGTGTGAAATAGTCAGATAGACTTCGCAAAAGATTTCTGCATTAAAAAAACGTATCGCGATTTTTTAGCGTTAGAATGACGTAGTAATTGTTTTATTTTTTTTTTATTTTAAAAAGACGCGGCAATATTGGTGTCTGTGGTCCCGCGTCGAAGAAAGACGTAGGGGAGAGTCGGGTAACCCCGGATATTGGGTAGCCCCGGACACTCATGTCTAAACATTTCGTCTCTAGAATACAAGTTCATTTTGTGAAATATAAACCAAATTTATGATCAAATATTTGCATAAATAAAAAAAATATTAGTTTGATTTTTATTGGGATACATAAATTCACTTTTTCTTCATCCCCTAGCCGAAAGTACGTCTTCACGGCCGCATTTCTGTCCGGGAACAGTGGTTTTTGCGGCCTGCTAGAGTTAACACGATCTCTGATTGACTGCGAGATTTTTGTGGCTCGCTGACGTAGCAAACCTGACGTAGCAACGCTCAGTATTGTGTTATTGTGTACTTAGCCTCTGAAAAATATTTATCTTGACAGGTGAATGGAAAAAAGAGACCGTCGGTGAGTTCAACCTCAAAACTGATCGATTAGAGTCGTTGCGATTTTTGTGCATGAAAAGACGGCACAAGACCTCAAAAATGGTTTTTCCTCGTCTGGCGGACGAGGAAGAAGTATTAAGAAAAAAGAAAAAATATGTTTTTTTGATACCCGCCCCGACCAGCAAAACCTCGGCTTTGCAAAAGTCGGGCGGGCGACCGAATCCCATTCATCCGCTCAGCTGACCCGAGAGCATCAGCGGCGCTACGCGAGGTGGCGCGCGTGCTGATGCAGGCCACACAAGAAAACGCATCCGAGTTAGCAGCTGACAACGCATTTTATTAATTAACATTAATTATTAAACGTACTTTCGGCTGGGGATGAAGAAAAATAGTATACGACACACGGCCAGAAATATTGGATGACCTGGCGTGCGTGATATGAGGCCTCGGCTTAGCCTCGGCCTTCATATCACACACGCCCGGAAATCCAACTTTCCGGCCTTGGGTCGTAATATACTATTGAACTATGTGACCCGCAATTTTTGTTTAATTATTTCTCGTATTTTCTTATTTATAGCAGTTTTACTGAAAAATGTCAAAGTCGGGTAGCCCCGGACATTTCGAGGCGGGTACCTCCGGACAGATTTTTTCATCCTTGATTTCATTTGTTTTCTGTCAAAAATTGTCAAATGACAAATAGACACGAATAACCTAATTAAATTAAGACTGTAATAACCTACATCTGTACTGATTTTCTTACTTTCGGTGAGTATTTGTGTTCTGTCTAAGGGTTCTTGTAGTTGATTAAGTTGATTAAGTACGATAAAATGGCCAAATATTACGAAAATCTCGGTGTCCGGGGCTACCCGACAGTATTTTTTCTTAACCTATTTTAGACCTCATTTCAATTGCCTTTTTTTCTTTTACAGCAATTTTTTTTCTTATACATCTAATTGCAAATTGTTGCTAGAAGCCCTGACATTATAAATAACCTTCTATCTTAATATTTTGATCACTATCAGCTAAATTATTATTAATAGCTATTAACTAGCAATGAGTATTAATACGTTACTCATAATTATAAGTTATAAGGTACCTTAAATATGAATTTCTTATCTTCAATACAGGTGAAATATTCTAGCTCTAAAGTTTAGGTAGTTATAACTTGATTGCAATCTAGTCTAAGTGTTTAAAAATACATTTACATATTGAAATTTTACTGCCTTTACTTGAAATAAAATATTTTGCACGTTTTTATTCGTTGAAAAATTAAAATGTTTACAGATTTTACTGAAATTCGCATTTAAAAATTGGCACATGCAAACTTATAAGCTGGAATATATTCTCAATTTACTAAATTTTTAAACGCTACAGGGAGTCGTTAAGATTTTTTTTATTTAACCTGAACCAAACTTTTGTTGGACAAAAATATTATTATTTTAATTATTTATAATACCAATAAGAGTGTAAGTGCACACATTTTTAAAAACGTATTTTTATTGTTTTGATAAAGAATTTTGTGATTTTAATTCAAAAAGTGTATCTTATTATTAATATTATTATATGAAGAAAAAATATAAATAACAGCTAAATAAAAATAAGTAGCAGAGTAATAATTATAATTAAAATTATAGACAGGCATTTTACTATACTGATCATACATTTATTTTTCAGTTTTCTAACATTTGTAAAGTATTTAGAAAAACTTTTTTTTCAATTTTGTAGAAATCATTTTTTACTTAGAACTTGGTTTAGAATAGGCTTATCAAAATGTATTAGGTATATCAGTCCAGAAAAATGTGACTTACAGGACATCTGTGAGAGCCAATGTTTGTCAGGAAATAGATATAATTTTTATGAATAATTTCCAAACATTAAATTAACTCCTGCAATAAATGAGGAGTAAAAAAATAAATTCTACAATTAAACAACATGTTTTTTATTTGCTTCAAAAACTTTAGAAAAATGAAAAATAAATGTATGATCAGCATATAAAAATGCCTGTCTATAATTTGAATTATTTTTACTTTCCAACTTATTTTTATTTAGCTGTTATTTATATTCTTTCTTCGTATAATAATATTATTAATAAGATACATTGTTTGAATTAAAATGACGAAATTCTTCATCAAAACAGTAAAGATACGTTTTTGAAAATGTTGTGCACTTACTATATTATTTGTATTATAAATAATGTAAACTGCACTATTTTTCTTAAGCAAAAGAATGGTTCCGCTTAAATAAAAAAAACTTCATAACCTCTTCTTGCAGTGATTAAAAATTTAGTAAATTGAGAAAATATTTCCGCCTATAAGTTTCCATGTGCCAATTTTTAAATGCGAATTTCAGTAAAATCTTTAAACATTTTAATTTTTCAATGAATAAAAACGTGCAAAACAATTTATTTATAATAAAGGCAGTGAAAATTTAATATGTAAATGTCTTTTTAAATACTTACACTAGATTGCAATTAAGTTATAACGCCCTAAACTTTAGAGCTAGAATATTTCACCTGTATCAGAGATAACAAGTTCATATTTAAGGTACCTTATAACTTATACTTATGAGTAACATATTAATATTGATTGTTAGTTAATAACTATTAACAGTTAATTTCCTGCGCATAATATTATTTTTAGATAAAATCTCCTTTCACAATGCTTCAATGTTAGTACGTCAATTTATTTCTAAAACTTAATCTTACGTCTTTCTTCGACACGGGACACCATACACCAATCGCCGCGCCTTTTTAATACGAAAAACAATTTCTACGTTTTTCTAACAATAAAAACTGGCATGCAGAAATCTGTTTCTTTGTTTATCAGACTATTTCATTCGCGAGTCAAGTCTTTTCTATCAAGGGTTTGTGTTCTACCTTTATCCTTTGTATGCTCTAAATGATGGCATAGTTTTATTTGCATCCATCGACCAGTTCACTATCCTGCTCATCAGTTCTTCCGAGCATAGAGTTAAATCGAGAACCTTACTCCTGTTTTTAGTGTGGAATGTGGGAGTATCCTAACTCATCCACGTTCTTTTCTCATAATTTCTTCTTCTAAGTCTGATAATGCTCTCCTTATTAAACCCCCTCTTCCCCACTGAAAAAAAACTACATGGGAACCTATGGGGGAACCCATATGGGATCCTTTTTTGAATTTCTGTCTCAAATTACGATCTAATATAGGATGGGAAATATTTTGTGGGTTTCCACATGGGTTCTTATATGTGACCGTCCGCGAAGAAAGGGACCTAATGCGTCGCAGCTGTATTTTACAGGACGGACGATTGTAGCAGAGTCTGCAAGCCAGCATTTGAGTAGTGGAGATGCGTCTACGAAAAGAACCCTCTCCGCTTACCACTGCACTTTTACGCACGAGCCACTGGAGCTCACGGACACGTCGCGTACAGATGCAGTAGTAAGTGGTGGGGCTGGCTTTCGTAGGCCTCTCGTTCGGTCTCCGCGTACGCTTATCATGCCTATGTTTGTAGCTTAATAACAAGAAAAGTAATTAACTTAAAATATTTCACACATGAGATTATACTTTTTTTTTAAATGAAATTTGTTTTGGTAGTTTTGGGTGCATAGTCGATAATTTTAAAAACCCTAAAAAAATACTGCGCAGCCGTAGCTTTCATAGAAAACTACCGCGCACTACTTAAATATTAATTGCAAACCCATCCATGTAGGAACCTTCATAAAACCCCATAATGAGAACTGATATAGATTCACATTCTATATTCCTATCTCAGATCGTAATTTGAGACATGAATTCAAAAAAGGATATGGGTTCCTACATAGGTTCCAATATAGTTTACTATGTAGGCTTTTTCAGTAGAGTTATTCCCCGCTTCACCATAACTTTTTCTATCTCAACTCGGTACAATGAGCCAAATGCCTTGATCCTTTTATTTAGCAGATAATTCAGAACATATATGTTGTCCATCACCCCCATTGCTTTCCTAAACGATCTCTGATTATGTGGCTCTATCTTTTCTTCATAAATTTTTTTCTTAAACTTTTTCGATACATACACTGTATACAATTTTGGCATTAGCGTCATTCTCCTATAATCATTAACCTCATCTATACCAGTTGTCTTTCAATCTTTCATTATGGTGACGGCGACTGACACTTGCGGTCGCTAGGGTCGCTAGTCCGCGTGGAGATACACAAGACGACGGTTACAACGGTGGTAACGTCTGCTATTCTAATTATATCAGTCCCTCATAACGCAGCGTTGAGGTGATTGCTTCAAGCACTATTTTCGAAATGCCAGATGTGCATGTGGCATTTGGGTGTACAAATAAAGGAGCAAATCGCTTTCCAAATACCAAAAAACTAAGGAAACCGTAGATAATGCCTTGTTCTTGTGTACAAGGTATATCTCCACTCACGGTGCTGCCCTCTAAGCTGAGCTTGACAAATCGCCGTCCTCATTCATAAAACCTTGAACATTTCTGCGCTTCTACCCTCTTCCTCGTCTCTTTCCCTACCATCTCACTCACTCTCTCGCTTTCTCTCTCTTTTTAGACGCGTTGAGGTCAGCAAAATACATTTCGAAAATATTTCTTGGCCTAGGATATCATCAGATACCTATGGACAAAATATCAAAAGAAATAACAGCTTTTACGGTCCCAGGCAAAGAAATGTTCCAATAGTAGCGAATGCCTTTTGGCTTATCACACGCTGCTGCTAAATTTCAGCGCCTAATGGACAAATTAATAACACATGACACGAAACCGAATGTATTTTTCTACCTCGATGACATAATAATAGTTACCAAAACATTTGAGGAACATTTTACATTTTTAGAAACTGTAATAAATAAAAATAAAATAAAGAAAAAAAAGTAATAAAAATTCGAATACGGTTGTGCTGAAGTCGAATCTTTCTGTATTAAAGTTAACGAAAAAGGACTTAAAGTAGATGACGAAAAAAATACAAACAATCCTAGAATTCCCTAAACATGAAAATATCAAACAATTACAGCGCATTAAAGGGATGGCAAGTTGGTACAGAAAATGCATTCCACACTTTGCCAAAATAATAGAAGCAATGAACAGCCTGTTAAAAAAAGATAAAACATGGGATTGAGGACTAGAACAGGATGAGGCTTTCCAAAAAATTAAAGATCTCTTAACGTCAGCACCAATCTTAACTTACCCCGATTTTACACAAGCCTTTCACCTTGAAACATGCGCAAGTAATACGGGATTAGGAGCCATACTAACACAAATAATAAACACGAAAATTATGTAATAGATTTTGTAAGTAGAGGTTTAAATGGGACAGAAAGAAAATATTCAGGTTCAGAAAAAGAGTGTTTAGCCGTAGTCTGGGCAATTAGAAAGTTTATACCATATTTAGAGGGATATTCTTTTCAAATTAGAATTATTAGAATACGATTACGAAATTGTTGATAGGAAAGGTAGCTTAAATCATGTCCCAGACGCATTATCAAGATCAAATGAAAGTGAGATAAAAGTTTCAAGTATTTTAGCAAGTGCAGTAGAAATTAAAGTACAAGATATTAAAGAAATTGATGCTAATTGGTAAAATAAAAAATTTTTAATGGAAAAAATAAGCCAGAAGAAAATCAAAATTAGAGAATATGCAATAATCAATTATATATCTATAGACCCAACCCTTCAAAATCAAGTTAGCTTTATATATCAACCCGTGGAAGTTATCAATACTAAAAAATTATGAGAACAAGTTTTAATTGAGAATTACGACGATAAACAAGCATGACACTTAGACATGGAAAAACCTTATGCAAAAATGTCTTAAACATTAGGTATTAAACATTCAAAAACTCCTAAATATCATGGACAAGCAAATCCGATAGAGCGACGTGATAGATCGATAAAAACTGCAATCAAACCATATTTAGGAAACAATCAGAAATTATGGGATGACAACTTAGATGATTCACAATTTGCTTTACATACAAGTAGAAATTCTTCGACAGGACTTAAACCAGCTTTTTTAAACTGAGGGAGAGAAGTCTAACCAATTCAAGGATTAAATAAAGATTTAGAAGACAAAAACGAAATAAAATTTCAAGAGTAAGAAAAATGGGTAGACATGATGCGAAAATTTAAAATATTTAGAGAAGAAGTAGTTAAAAACTTAGACACAGTTAACGAAACGTAGTTAAAATATTATAATTTGAGGAGTAGGCAGATAAAACTTTAAAATAGCGAAAAAGTTCTAAAAAGTGATAAAACCTTATCCAATAAAGGGGAAGGAATAGATAAAAAATTGAAGAAAAATTTCGAAGCATCATTCTTTATTAAAGCAAAGATTACACCAACTATTTAGGAAATAAAAACAAGAAATGGTAAATCATTAGGTGTTTGGAATGTTAAAGATATTAAGAAATATACTATTAAAAAATGAATTCAAATTTTTTGAAATGGCATGCATGTAAACAAATTTATTTTTACACTACTGAAACTACAACAAAACTAAACACACAAAACAAACAAAAAGACAGAGAAAACTAAACGAGAAGAACAACGGGCATGAAAAGAGAAAGAGAGACAGGAAATCGAAGAAGTAAAGCAGTTGTTGTAGGAGAAAAGAAGAGAGGTGCAAAAAGAAAGTTTAAATAGAATCCTAGTTAAAAATAAAGTCAAATTTAGAGATAAGATAATTTTCAGCAGAAGAAACAAGGTAAGCAGACTATCAGAAGAATACCACGAAACTTGTAAGAAGAAAAAATTAAATAAATAACGACAAAATACAGAAATATGTAACCTAATTAAAAAGTAAACACCAAGAGTGAGAAATAGAAACTGTAGCTTGAAGCAGAACTTAAGAATCGAAAATACAAAATAGAAAAGAATAGTAAATTAAAGTAAGATGGAAAAATAGATAACAGCTGAGATACTGGAAATATTTTATTTGCATTTTTTTCGTAGTTTTTAAATTTTGTTACAGAAAAAGATGAAGGCTGACCAAGATTTGGGAATGTAGGCACTGCAGGATGATGGTTCCTCTGAACTTATATATTTTTTACGACACTTACTGCATCGAGAGTTCGAACTAGACTAAAAACTACTATACTGTTCTGGATTCAATGAGGACGAAGTATATAAAAGGCGGTTGGGTGGAGATACGACAAAAATTTAAGGACATAGTAAAAATAAAAATTGAGAAAGAGGAACTAGTCCTACAGAAGAGGAAGAAAAGAAAATCTCACCCTGAAGAAGAAATAAAAGTTACTTTTATGAAAGCATGTAATTTGCTAAGCACATTTCCATCAGCCCTATCTCTCTCCGGCATTCTTTTTTTGTATTAGCTTTGTTTATCTCATTGCCCCTTTTCACATCTTCTACCCCTGCTCTCATTTCCTTTGATCATCCACCGGTTTCTCCCCTTCACTAAACACGATTTCGCTGCTGTTCACGCTCGCCAACTGTTGCCACTTGTATAAGAAATTCCTCGATCCCGAACACTGCGATTTCGATCTAACCAGACTTTCTAAATTATTGGGCCTGCAGCACCTATGACCCTTTCCTCGACTCGATTCTACCGTAGCTACGAGGCCTTTAGGCGTTACTAATATCTTATCCACATTGCCCTCGCTGCTTGCATCTTCGTCTACGGTATCCTCTTTCTCTTTGCTATCACAGTTCCTGTTCCCTTCGCTTGTATCGCTCTGTCGCCTTCTGGACTCATACTGTGGACTCCGCATAACCGACATGGCGCTCAACTCCTCCTCCATTGTTTCCTCACCACCTGTCACTTTCTTTCGCACACCAAAGCTTTACCCAACACCCTAAACTCACCCTCTTGTTCTAATTTCTTTTACTTAATATGTAGTTCCTTTTGCTCCTTCACACCTTTACGACCTCTACCTTCTGCCAAATCACACAGTGTCCAGTCGAACCCAACTTAACCTCAAAATCAACACTAACCAACTTTTCTATTTTTTAAATTTAAATTCGCACTTTCCACCAGTCTCTTCATTCACACTTACACTTTCACCCCAGTCCAGTTACTCGCCACACCCTCACCACACTCACTCAACTCTTCCATCTTCACCAGACGAAAAATGATAGCACTCGAAAACACCGTATAACCTCTATCGGTATTGGAAACGGTTGTTTTTTTTAAATAAATTTGTTCTCTTGTATAATTTTTTTTTATAGAATGCATAAAGGATTTTTTTGGCATATGTTTGATTTGCATAATTTTCTTAAAAAATACATTTTTTGATTTAAATAATTTTAAGGAATGCAATAATGCATTAACGCGCGTCACTTACATGACCAATCGCTGCCACGAAAGGGAGTCCTGGGTCCTAATTGGCAGTTCTTCCTTCCGTTTCGATAGCCGATCCAAGCAAAAGACGCGACAATACTTGATTATAGTCATGACAGTAATTTGTCTTTAATATTGAAAAACATTTCAAAAAGTTAAATATCACTGTGAGGAGATAATTTTACGTTAGATTGTGCAAGAGATTGCTATTACAACAAAAATTTTACGTTTAAAATAAAGAATATTGAGATTTGTCATCCTACCTAAGTCGAAAACAAAATTATTTCCATGCAAAAACTGTAAATTCAGGTACTGTCCTTTTAAGTATTACCGCGACAATAAAGTACAGCAATACACAACAAAGCTTACAACAAATTAGACATTTCGGCGTCCTCAAAAAATCCAATGTTTTTTTTTTGTAATTACGCACCCCGGACCACGGTCCTGGAACCTTAACCCTTTATAGGGGCTGAATTTTAAAATATCAAATTTTCATCTTACTATTTTCTATATCGTATCAAGATAATTAAGTACTAAAATATTCAAAGAATTGCTTGTAAAATTTCGAAAATGCACAATATACTTCATCTCCTATAAAAGGTAGTTTTTCACGCTTAGGGATAGTATTTTTTCTCTAATTGGGTCAAATTTTTTGTCCTCAGAGTCTAGTGCCATCAGTTGTATTTCCTGCAAAACACTTATTATTTTTACGGAAGTTAACGCCAATTAAATATTTCCAATCATTTAGAGGCTATTCAAGAATCCAGGACCATGGTGCGTGTTAAAAAAAAATTGGCGTTTAGGACACACTAGCAGACATATATGCACTAGCGATTTTAAGATAAATGTTAAATTTGAATTCACAAGAGAAGGCTTTGAGAAATTTCGAATAGCAATGAAAATTCGGTACCTCCATACTATACTCTCCAATCTGGGGTTAGCTGTTTTAAAAGGAAAGCGAAACAGTTCAGAGGGGCGTAATTTTGACTTTTTAACATGTTGTTGTATCTGAGGTGGTAGTGCGGCCAGTAATTTCGTTCGTCTCCCTATTAGTTACGTAAAAAGCAAGGAAGTAAGAACTCGTATGTATGATTACCGTTGACGATTTATGTGACAATGAAGCTCGGTATCATACTCGTTGGTGTAACAGATTTTACAGTTATTATACTACAACTTCCAGAGGACGTCCATGAGTACAGCATTGTCGTATGTTCTTAACCATATACTAGATAATGACATTGAGTGACATTCTTACGAAGTTTAAGGCCCATCCGGATTTTACTGGCAATTCCCAAGTGCGAGTAGGCTAATAGAAAACTTGAAGGATCATTTTGAGGATGAAATTGTCTTTCATAGTTTACATAACGACTTAATAATTTGTTACCGTGATGGGCAAGGTAAGCTTCTTAATGATGATTAGTATGAGAAGCGATCTAAGAACGAAGATGAGGAACGCGTTAGGATTGTTGAAATGGCTACCAATATTGTTTTGCAGGATATTCGGGCCGGATGTTACAACACGAAAAATTATAAAGCTCCCAGTAGTTTTTTGGACAATGCTTCGTCAGACATTTCTCCAACCCTACAGGTGTTCTTAGATATTTCAGTAAAATCACACAAGAGGTACGGAAATAAAGAACTGCATATGGGGCAAAATTCGTCAAGTGTACCCGCCTAAAAACTTGTTGTCTCCGATTTTCTTGAAAGTCCGCGAAATTATTGTCCTAGTGAACCTCTATTAATTCCCTTAAGAGAACGTCTCTAGTACGACGGGTTGTCAGCATACAGGGGCTCGAATTTTCAACCTTTTACCGCGTACGCTGATACTCAATTAACCATAAATTCTACAAAAGTTATCGAAATTAACTTTTTTATGGGGGGTTTGGAAACGTTTTTTCAACAGCTTTATGCTGAATGTAATAATTTTAGATAAAAAAAATTATTTATGCTTCATTTTTCAATTTTAAACATATTTTTGAGTTTTTCTCCAAGTGCGGCCGTTAATTTTTTTTCCAAAATTATGTTCAAAAGAAAGCTTGACTTTCTCCCTTCAAAATGAGCCATTGTCGAAAGTGGGGCGAAAGAAATTGGTGGAGATATACAACACTTCTTGCGCGCGGCTTCTGCGTCGCGAGCTCCCATGCTTCGAAAGAGATTGAAAAACCCGTCGAAAAAATTAGTACACATACTTGAACACTAGATGGATATCTTGCATATCTTTCTCGCAACAAAAGTCGTTGTCAGGTAATATAATTGCCAGTTATTTTTTGGTCACAAATTGCTTTTATGCGATTTAGCTTCGGCTTATTTCGACGTCATAATACTGCAGGTTTGTACTTTTCCGTATTTACTGTTATTATTTATTCTTATTTACTTTCCTCATTATTTGAAATAGAAATAATATTACTTGAATACCCACCTTCCGTGGTTGGATTCGCATTGTTACTCAGTGCTGCAACTTAGCTTTTCCTTCTGCTTAATTTTTAATCATGCCAAGAAGAACTAGCTTGGGTCGCCGTTGTTACAATCCTTTTTCTAAGGATAATCACAAGCGTGATCCGTGCAATTTGAGAACAATTTCTGTAATTCTTCAAAAAAAGTATCCCAATATACCTATCGATGCGAAACTGTGTGTAAATTGCAGAAAAGAAATGTCTCAGTTTGCATTGCTATCCCCTTTGTATTCTCATACTGATCCAAGAATTGAAGATGCTTCAGTGATCAACGACAATGTACCTCCTATTCTCGAGAATGATATTTTAATGGAAGATGACGAAATCTTTCCCGATCCTTCAACATCCAAGTTTGAAAGATTTAAAAAAGATTGTTCTGATGAAAATCATCATCTTGGGGCCGCAGAAGATTGGCTAAAGAATTTGGCGCTTCCGAACGCCAAACTAGAAAGGCTATGAAATTAGTAGCTGAGAATGGAATTTTAACTTCTCCTAATTTAAAGAAAGGTAAAACTTTAGATTCCGAGATTGAAAATTTGGTGAAAAATTTTTACCTTGATGATGAGAATAGTCGTATGATGCCTGGCATGAAAGATTTCGTTTCCGTAAGGAAAGATGATGGTTCCCGCGAGCACGTTCAAAAAAAATTAATTCTGTGCAATCTTTCTGAATTATATGCAAATTTTAAGACTCTGCATCCTACAGTTAAAATTTGCTTATCAAAATTCTCTCAGCTCAGACCCCGAAATTGCATACTCGCTGGAGCCAGTGGTACGCATACTGTTTGTGTTTGTGTCCATCACGAAAACGTCAATCTAATGCTTGATGCTGTAGATTTAAAAGAAACAACCTGCGACAATTTTTCTCCCATTAAGACTTATCATGATGCTATGAACAGAATTATGTGTAGCGTTCCGACTTCAGAATGCTACTTGAATGAATGCACAGCGTGTCCTGGTACAGGCGCACTTAAGGACTTTGTAACATCAGTTCTCGCAGATCAATGTATTGACAAAATAGAATTCCAGACTTGGCAACAAACTGACAGAAGTACATTACGCACGGAAATAACAGACGCAGAGGATTTTGCTGAACAGCTTTGCGAACGCTTGTTTAAGCTTAAATCTCACTCTTTTACAGCCAAACAACAGTAATCTTTTTTCAAAAACCTTAAGGATACACTGAAAGCAGGAGAATTTCTTATCCTTTGTGATTTCGCTGAAAACTATGCCTTTGTAGTCCAGAATGCAGCTCAGTCATTTCATTGGAACAATGATCAAGCTACCATCTTTACTGTGGTAATTTATTATAAAGAAGACAACATTCTAAAGCACCGCAGTCTTGCTATATTATCAGACTGTTTGACTCATGACACAATCGCTGTGTACGAATTTCAAAAAATTATTACACACTATTTGAAAGAGAATTTTCAACCCAAAAAAATGATTTATTTTACAGATGAAGCCGCCCAGCACTTCAAAAATAAGTATAACTTTATCAATTTGCTCCACCATGAAATGGATTTTGGTATTCCAGCCGAGTGGCATTTCCACGCAACGGCGCACGGAAAAGGCCCTTGTGATGGTATTGGGGGAAATTTAAAAAGACTCGCAGCGCGTGCTAGCCTTCAAGCGTCATCTAAAGATCCGATTTTGACTGCTGAAGCCTTGTATCAATGGGCTAAGAAAAATTTAGTTGAAACTTTAGTATTCTTCAGTCCCAAAGAAAATCACGACATCACTAATCAAGAACTTAAGAGGAGATTTGCATCAGCAAACACAGTGCCTGGAACACAAAAATATCACTCTTTCGTTCCCTCTGCTGAATTAACTCTCATGTTGAGAAAATATTCATCAGCAATAGTATGTGATGTTTTCCCGAAAAAAACTGTGAGGCAAAGAAGAACGAGAAGTGCACAAACAGTGTAATAAGTAAATTATTCGACTCAATTTTCGATGTGAGAGGCGAGGGGACTCACACTAAAAAATCACCCCGAATTATAAATTTAATTTAATTTTAAATTTCGTTCAAGTCAAAAATAACAGTTTCACGAACAAATGATAAGTACAATTAGATAAGTCCGCAATAGACGGTATACGTCGTGATCTTCGCGCCTAGCTGCACTGCGACGCAGAAGCCGCGCGCAAGAAGTGTTGTATATCTCCACCAATTTCTTTCGCCCCACTTTCGACCATGGCTCATTTTGAAGGGAGAAAGTCAAGCTTTCTTTTAAACATAATTTTGGAAAAAAAATTAACGGCCGCACTTGGAGAAAAACTCAAAAATATGGTTAAAATTGAAAAATGAAGCATAAATAATTTTTTTATCTAAAATCATTGCATTCCGCGTAAAGCTGATGAAAAAACGTTTCCAAAACCCCCATAAAAAAGTTAATTTCGATAACTTTTGTAGAAGTTATGGTTAATTGAGTATCAGCGTGCGCGGTAAAAGGTTGAAAATTCGAGCCCCTGTATGCTGACAACCCGTCGTACTAGAGACTTTCTCTTAGGGGAATTAAAAGAGGTTCACTAGCACAATAATTTCGCGGACTTTCAAGAAAATCGGAGACAACAAGTTTTTAGGCGGGTACACTTGACGAATTTTGCCCCATATAAAGAATCTGTGTGATACGGTTACTATTTTTGTGCACATATTAATGGCATCAGCGAGACCGCTAATTTTTTTATATCCAACAACGTTAGGACTTTCATCCCTGATGCATCAAAAATACGGTTCCAAATTCAGTTTATATTCCATAATGCTGATCACAACATGATCACGATTGATTGAAATGCCGTCAAAAGAGGAAATTGATGCATTTGGGTACATTGACTTGAAGCATTTCGAAAATGGAATTTCTTTAGGTTTAATAATATTATTATTAACCCTTTAACGACCACTGTTGCAGCTGAGCAACGTTCACTATTTTCGATTTTCCTAATTTTCAGGTAACAAGCTTAGAATTCTGCAAAATAAATACGTGCATTAGATCGAAGTGGACTATTCCGCATCTCTTGAGGTGGTTATGAGTTATCGTATAGTCAATGGAAACTGAGAAAATTATAAATGTTGAAAATTTTTTTTTTTGCAAAAATCGATCAAAAAATGACCACACATTATTCCTGAATTTTTATTCAACGGGATCAAGGCTTGGTCGTCAAAGGGTTAAAGATGTAGATGTTGAGAATCTTGTTGAAAACGATATTCAAATTGATTTCCCGGAGCCCCTTTGGTCTTATGGTAAGCACAGGAAACCGCTGAATTATCCAGGCTGGAGTGGGCTCATGGAGATTTATCACGATCAGCACGGGCCGAAATAATTTTGTAAGTCTAAAGTTATACCTATTATTATTATTATTATCGATTAGCAATTCGAACTCGAAAGTTCATTGCCTCATCTACCCGAAACCGCCACGCATCTCTATCCTGTGCATCCTCCATCCAGTTTAAGTAATCATGTCCTAGTTCTTTTAGATCATCCCTTACATTTTTTTCCCATCTGTTTCTCGGTCTGCCTAGAGGTCTCTTACCAGTCAATTTCCCTCTTAAAACTTGCGCCACTGTTCTTTCATTGCTCATTCTTGCTACATGCCCCGCCCATCTTAATTTACGCGCTTTCATTACTCTATTAATATTTGCTGACCCGTAGAGAGCATGCAGCTCATCATTATGCAGTTTTCTCCATTTATCAGTCTCTTCGTCTCTCTTTGAACCATAGATTTTTCTAAGTACTTTATTTTCGAAAACCCTAAACCTATTCTCCTATCCCTTCGTCAGCGCCCACGTTTCACACCCGTACATGACGACCGGCATTATTATCGTTTTGTAAATTCTTACTTTGATGTTTCTAGATAGCGATCACGATTTTAGTAGCGTGTTTGCTGCATAATAGCACCCATTGCCAGCGTGCAGCCGCGCGTTGATTTCCGTTTTAATGTTATTTTCGCTAGTTATAATAGACTCGAGATATTTAAACTCGTTAACCCTTTCGAATTTCATATTTCCGGCCATTAGGTCCCCGCCTACATTACTTTGTTCGGATTTGACGACGGTCATATATTTTGTCTTCGATTCGCTAACTTCCAAACCAATATCTTTGGCTTTTGTGATCAAGATTTCTGCATTTTTAGCTACGGTTTCTTTATCATCCCCTAGTAAGTCGAGATCATCCGCATACCCAAGAATTTGTATTATCCCATTGAGGGTAGCACCGGTCGGATTCGCTTGTACTTGTCTGACCACGTATTCTAAAACTAAGTTGAAAAGGGCGCACGAAAGTGCATCGCCCTGTTTCAGGCCATCGCGGATTCGCGTATTCTACCCCTACTGCCGCTTAAGCAAATTTCGATAAGTCTAACTAATTTTCTTGGTACACCCAAGAACTCTAGGATCCAGTACATTCGTGCGCGTATAATAAAGTCGTAAGCTTTTTTGAAATCGATAAATAGCTGATGTACTACTTCATTAAATTCCCATTTCTTTTCTAACAGTTGTTTAATTGTAAACATTTGATCTCTTGTAGATCGGTTTCGGCGGAATCCACACTGGTAATCCCCAATGATTTCCTCGGCAAAAAGTTATACCTATACCATTTGTAAATGCTCCACCCAGTAGTTACGATAAAATTTTCACAGTTCTTGTTGAAGCCGCATATAAGTGTAAATCAGTCAATCAAAAACATTGAATCGTAACATTTGACCAACCTCTGTACTGGAAAGCTCGGGAAATTGTATCTTGCATAAATCCAAGCAATGACGAGCATAATTTAAGGTCCGTTATCGTTCGTCATGGGGGATTTCATGCTTTAATGTCCTACTACAGAGCAATCGGCTTCATTATGGAGGGCAGTAGCTTGAAGAAAGCTTTTTGTGAGATTTTTGTTGAAGCGTCGGCCGAGAAAGCTTTGACAGGGCATAATTTTTCCAGAGCGATCAAAGGACATAATTTGATTCAAAAGGCTCTAGCAGAGCCCATAATTCAGTCTTTGAATCTAAACGAAGGAGACTTTGAGCTGTTGGATAATACTCTAGATGAAGAAATCTCTAGAAAAAGATTCTGATTTCTTTGAAAGAAAATGGTCCAACAGCTCAACTCTGGCTTCAATACTTTAGAATGCTCCTCATCGCGAAGAGATTCATTGCAGTTGAACGGTCTGGAAACTGGAAGCTGCACCTGTAATGCATGCAGTTGATGATCCCCTCTTATTACGCAAGTGGTCATCATATGAATGCAAAGTTAGCCCAGCTGTATCTGCAAGACATGCTGCAGTTAGAATCGGAAATGGACCCGTCCGAATACGACAAGTTGTTTAACTCAGGATTTTTCACAATCTGGCGAAGTGATAAATTTTAGTCGGGAATTTGGTTAGACATGACTATTGAACAAGCTTTGAAGAGAGCAATGAAAAGCAGCGGTGACTTGACTCATGCATGCAACCAAATGGAAAGTTTTTGCAACGTTTTCTATATGACCTCTGAACAGCATGTCGACGCGAGAATTGCGCGTATTTCTACACATGTTGCTGATTTGCAAAAGGTACTGACTTGACCCCGTCTCCGAAACAGATCGCATCATGTCGATATATTCTGGAGTAGTACACGGAAAGAAATTTAGGACAGCTGTTGCGTTCGGTGTAGTAGGGCAAACCAACCACGATTTTAACGCGACAACAGCGCTATTTTTCGTGCAGCGGCGGCTTTAAAATGTGGTACAACGTTGCTCCCTTATATCGGGGAACACTGCTGTCCCAAACAAGAGAACGTAAACGTGCTACAGAGATGATCCGACTTCTACATTTCTATGCTCGGAATGAAAAAGAGAAACCCTATTAAAATCGAAAGTTTTCACGGAGTAGGAGTCTTCCCATATATTTATAGTTACATATATGTAAATTTACGTGAAGTTGCGCACGTGTGTCAACTGCGTCCCCAGAAAATAACGCAACCGTCTTACTGAGTTCTGGGTCTGTTGTTGTCCCAAAAGTTTGGTGCGTCATTCGCCCCTCTGTGGGATCGCAGCGTTCTCAAAATAAGAGAGTGGACGTCTTGAACGCAGGGCGCGCCGGCGTTCGTGTGTTTAGTTCAGCAGTGGTACGTATAAGTACCGCAGTTGCCCAAATTTTCTTTCCGTGTAGGACATGAAAAAATAAATTGTCACAAAGCGTTGGAAGTAGGTGTAAATTTGTCACTCAGAGCAGTCCATTCCACAACTGTATGTTAATTGATGACGAAACAATAGAAATTAATTCTCTTTTAATTTTGCAAAGAATTTCGTTAAAAATTCAAGAAAAAGATGACATGAAGAAGTACCTGCCATATGAGCTGGCGCCCTTCACACTTTGGTTTTTCGATGAAGGGGGTATGCGCAAGACGCAAAAGTCAGTATTTTACGAGAATTTTTAGCGTCTGGAGGAAATACCCATAACTGAAAATGTCATACATGTCGTCGATGGGAGATTTCTTCTGCACAGCCTTATATGGCATCAAAATAATAGTATCCAACCAATTTTAGGACAATACCTATCGTAAGTGAAAAAATGTACTCCGCAAACAGTTCCGTAGTTTTTGATGGATATCCTGATGAAATAAGTAAAATCAGTTATCCCGCAAATGAATTTTGCGAGCGATCGAGACACAAGTTAAGAAATGTTGGACGTGAAGTTGTTTTTGACGCAAATACAAAAGTGATCTCTCGAGAAATGTTTTTATACAATGAAAAGAACAGAAAACGATTACTGTATTATCTGAAATGCTTAAAAAAGCTGGATATTGTCTAAAAATCGCTACAGAGGATGCACACTTGCTCATTGTAGAAACTGCCATTGAACTCGCGAGAGAAGATTTCACCGTCAAAATTGTCGAATAGGATATTGACTTGTTGGTTCTGCTGACTTAAATAGCGCCCAAGTAGAAGAATATTGTGTACGAAAAAGTCAGCTGCGGCCGCATTGCAAAAGACCTTTACTACGTGAACAGTTTTAAGCATGGGCAATTGAAAAATTTAGTCGCCCTCCTGCATGCTTTTATAGGCTAAGACAGCACTTCATGCTTATTCAATCAAGGTAAAAATAAGCTACTCAAAACTATGCGTGAAAGCAATTATTTGCAAGCGTTGGCAAAACACTTTTATGATGCTCAGGCTGACCCCAATGAAACTGCACAAAGCAGTTATGAGATTACTGCTGCAATGTATTCCACAAAACAAGAAAGCACAAGCTTAAAGACTTGCGTTTCTTGAGTTTTCCAAAGTCAACTGTGAAAACATCAAAAACTTTCGAATCGGAAAGTCTACCGCCCCTTGAAGCTGCAGCTAAAGAACACTCCTGCCGAGTTTGGTGCAACTTTGGCATGGAAATGCAAAAAGCGCAACACAGTGGGGATAGAAACTCTCCACAAGTGGTCTCGTACCTGCAGTTCGGTGATCCGTGATCAGTGTTGGCGTGTAGGCCGGCACAGCAGGACAAGTAGTTACAGAAAAAGTACCCTTTCGATGACAATAGTAACTCAGTCGGCTTGCTTCTGGAGTTACTACTGTCTTGAAAGGGTGTTTTTTTCTAACTTCTTGTCCTGCTGTGCCGGACCACGCGCCAACACTGTCTAAAGTCAGAAATATTCCAAATGTTATATCTTGCGTAACAATGATTTTATAGTAAATTTAATTATTGCACTGCACTCACATCACAAAACTGCACAGTTGGGAGTCATTAAATAAATCCTCGTAAAAAGTAAATTATTAAATATTTTTGAATTTTCAAATATATATATATATATATATTTTTTTTTTGGTTTCGGTTTAGATTCCTCTGGCCTATGACAAAGCCACCGAACGCGTCCTCGGATTGCGGATACAGGGTCCCTGTACCAAGGGTTTCTGCTGAATACGGTTAGAATAATTAATAAGCGGTCGCGGACAATTGTCCAGGGGTGGTCCCGAAGAAATTAACCCCCAAGCGGAGGCGTAACAACCTTGCCGAAAGCTGCCGAAAGCTCGAACAGCGACTCTAGGATACCGGGAGACTTCTCAGAGTGTGCAGCCTTATCCTTGCATGCGAAGCTCTACAAGGATGGACGAACCCTTTCCCCAGCTATTCGTGGGAACAACAATGATAACACCAAACATAGTTGCAGTAAGTGCGGTTAAAAACAATCGAACGCGCAGGGCTCCCGACAATGGGTCGGACAACAATGCCGACTACCGTAGAGTTGGGGGAGCCAATCAAAACGGAATAAATGTGATGGACCGGCGAAATCTCAATACTTTTGGGAGGACGGATCGATTCAATGACGACTGCATGGTCTGTGGTGCAAGAAACACCCAGAGCTCTCGCACTTTTCGCATCAAAGTCTTCGAAACCGTGCCGAGGAACTCCGGAAAAGGGGTTACGTAAGCGGAGCGCCCACTTTACTGCAGCCAGAACAAGCCGGAAACAGAAAAAGAGTGGCGACGCTGAGACCAACCGCGGGCAGGCATCCAATAGAGGAAGAGCGCTGCTTTAGGACCCGAAGAAACATCATCATTCAGGATTCTTTAAAGCCGAAAGATGTGGCTGACCACAAAGATTGGCTGGGCAAGACAGTACGCGTCCCGCATTCAGTGTATGATGGACTACATAACACCTGACAGGAATTTTACCGCCAAGGTTCGACATCCTATTCCGGAGTGGTTGGTGGAAGGGCGCACCGTACTCCTTCCAATGATGGGTAACTTAGCTGACCCGAAGAATTACAGGCCAATCACTTGTCTGAACACACTGTATAAGATCTTCACAGCTGTCCTAAATCCTAGGATTGTTCGGGCAATCGGACCTATGTGGTGAGAAATGTACGAACAACGCGGCTCAAAGAAAGGTGTAGCAGGATGTCCGGAGAACCTGCTCATCGATAGATGCATCTGCAAAGACGCAGCATCCTACCAGTGCTTCCTATCGATCGCCTAGATTGATTACCGGAAAGCTTTCGATTAAACCTCCCATAGACTTATCATCTGTCTGTTGGAAAGCTTGAAGGTTCATTCGCACACCATGAGTCCACCCCTCTTTTGCCTCACATTATTGCCACTATCTCTCGCACTTCGCCATTCCGAAGGGTACTTCTGCGGCAAACCTGGAAATCGAAAGAATAAGGTCACTCATGTATTTTGCATCGATGATCTTAAGATCTATACTAAAAATGAAAAACAACTACACCTAGCTCTAGGGAAGCGAGGAAAACTTAATGGCATCCCCGAAGACCCTGAGCTCGTCGACAGAAGCGCTATACGATACCTTAGCGCTGGAGAGACCAGTTCATACCCGGGTGTGCCACAGAGCCGCATTCAGGACGTGACATCTATAAAGGATACTCTCCGAGGCAAATACAAACAAAGTACCTGCAACGAACATGCTTGCCGTCCCGGTAGTACTCTATTCATTTGGAGTGGTTCCATGGACGTAGGGCGAGCTCAGATCCCTTGATATCGGGTCACGAAAGGTTATGGACATGAACAAAAGCATGCACCTTAAGTCTTCTGTTCCGCGACTCTACATCTCACGCCGTCAAGGTGGTCGCGTAATACTAAAACTTGAATGTCTTCACAATAGGATTATTCTAGGTACAGCACATATAGTCGCAAATGGACGAGACTCTCTTCTTAAAATGGCCAGGAAGCACGCAGTGGAAGGCAAAGGAGTGTTTCTGTACAAAGCAGCCGAGGAGGCTGTTGAAACACTCGGCCTTGACTTCAATATCTGGGGTGAGCAAAATGCATCACGTCTTATCCATCTCGAGTATACACTCCTGAAGGCCCGGATTAGGAAAGCACAGGAGAGAAACTTGCGCGAACAGCTCCTCGATAAGAGGATGCACGGCAACTTTCACAGAAATGTGGAGGATCAGTCGATGTCGTATGAGCCTACCTTTGGTTTCCTTAGATCACCCAGATTGAAGTCGGGCACAGAGGATTTCATTTTGGCATATCAAGACTGTGTCATTTTCACTCTAGCATACCGTCGCCATGTTGTAAGCCCAGTCATTCCCGATTATAGCTGCACAGCGTGCCATGGACACCCCGAGCATCTAGGACACACACTATCCAGTTGTCCAACTCATGCGGGAACGACGTACATCCAAAGCCACAATGCGGCACTAAGAGTGCTTTATTACCATCTCGGTCACTCTTACAGCATTAGCCCTAATACTGCTCCGCTAAATGCTCCCAGGGAAATAGAGTCAATTTTCGAAAATGAGAAGTGCCGCATATACTGGAACTTCAGATGCTCGACAATTGTTTCTGTTGCGCACTCGAGGCCTGACATACTTCTCGTTGGCACCAGCTGACAAAAACATTGTAGCCAAGGAGAATGAAAAGAAAGAGGGGTATGAAGACCTTTTAAGGGAGTTGCGACGGTTATACCTGAATTAAGTCCTGAAGATCTGAGGAAAGACAAAGTTTGCTCCTTCGACAAGGCCTGATTTTCTACATTTCTGTGTAAGTTTCCATAGATTTTCTTGTCGAGTAGCTGTTGGTGGAATTTTTCAACTTCTGATTTCTTTACTTCGGCTTCCAGAAGTAGAGCATCTAGATGAAGTAATGCACTTCCTTACTTCTGATGTCCAAATTCTGGCCAAGGGTCTCGGCCGCCTGCTCCGCGGCTTCGTAAACGAAAGTTCCTCTGCCAATCATCTCGTGTTTCCTGACCATTTTTAGTAGAGGATCTCTGCCATTTGCAACTATGTAAGCTATACTTAGAACAATTTGATTATGAAGACATTGGAGATTCAGAATTCCGTGTCCGCCTTGTCTGCGTGAGATGTCTAATCGCGGAACGGACGAATTAATATGCAAGCTCTTATGCATATACATGATCTTAAGCGTGGCGATATCAAGGGCCGTAAGCTCGTTCTTCGTCAATTGAACCACCCGAAACGAGTAGAGTAGAACCGGGACGGCAAGCATGTTAGTCGCAGATACATAATAGTGTTCAACTCCGACAGATTTAAAGACCAAATCTGTCGAAGAAGATGCTTGTATCTGCTTCGGAGAGACTCCTTCACTGATGTTACATCCTGAATGCGGCTTTGAGCCATGCCCAGCTCAGGGTCATCGGGAACGCCAATAATCTTTCCTTTCTTCAGATGAATCTTGGCACACTTGTCCAATCACATACCAATCTCTCCTGTGTACTTCTTGGCGTTATTTAGAGCAAGTTGAAGTTTGCTTGCACCAGAAGCATAGATCTTCAGGTCATCCATATAAAACACATGAGTGAACTTATGCTCGCGATGATAACTGTCGCCGCAAAGGTACCCAGGAGAATTTTTTAGTGCGAGAGATGGAGGCAAAAGTGTGATGCAAAAGAGAAGAGGGCTCATGGTATCGCCTTGAAAGACGTCCCTCTGGAAGGTGAGGTTGTTCGTTCTCACGATAATTTCCAGATGAGATGGTAAATGTGAATGAACCTTCAAGCTTTCCGGAAGACAATCCAGACCATTGACAGGTTCTCTCTTCCTTGAATCTGAGCCCTGAAATGATTCTTTAAAAAACTCCCTCCACTCCTCACTGCCTATCTTCTCGCTTATCCCTACTCTACGCTTCCTAAACCTATTCATTGTCTTCCAGACGTCCCCTTCTGTCTTAACATTTCCTAACTCCTCCTCCAGCTCTTTCTCCTTTTCCTGTTCTTTCTTCTTACACATCAATCTAAACCCCTTCCTCATTTCTACGTACTCCTCCCTTTTCGCAGTACCCTCTTTCCACTTCTTATACTTCCTCTTCACCTTCCTTTTCATCTTTTTACATTCCCCATCCCACCAAGGCTTCACCATTCCTTTTTTCTTCTTTTTGAATACCTTCTTTTGCACGCACCCTTTCACTTTCTCCTTTAAATCCTCCCATATCTCTTCCACCGTCTCCCCTTCGAAGCGTACCTTCCCTAACTGCTCCTTATACTTCTCTATCGCCTCCCTCGTCCAGCTAACCCTCTCCCCCGTCGACACTTCTTCCTCACCTTGCCTTCCGCCGTTCTCACCCCTTATCAACAACCCTAATGGCTGATGGTCTGATTCTACCCTCCCTTCTACTGCGAATCTCTCCATCTCCTCCCACCCTTGCATATTCATGACTACATAGTCTATCACCGATACCCCCACCTTACCTACATATTTGTATACTCCCTCTTCGTCCCCAGTTGCCATACCATTTGCCACCGCCCAGCCTCTATCCTCCATCCAGTCCCTTAGAATCTCCCCCTCCTTATTTATTAACCTATCCTTCGAATTCCTTTCGAAGCTCTCCCCTTCCCTGTAAAGGCCCCCTTCCCTCCCCATCCTCGCGTTTAAGTCCCCACCCAGTACCACAATACCTTCCTCTCTTTCACCTAACAGGTCTTCCACCCTTTCTTTAATTCTTTCCATCCCATCCTTATTGTACACTGTCACAAACTTACCCGTTACCCCTCCTAGCTTTACTTTCCTCATTTGCACTCCCTCCCCCTCTTCCTCTCCGTGAGCTTCTTCCTCTAATCCATCTCTAACCCCCGTTATAATTCCCCCACTAGCCCTTCCCTTCTTCTTCACTCTGACCGCCTCCTGGAGTTTCCGCCTATACCCCCTTGGCAGCTTTGGCTCTATTCTATCCCATTCCTTTCTTTCCACCCACGTCTCTACCAGTCCTACCACATCAAATTCCTGGATATACCTCCAGAACTCCTCATCCTTCTTCTTTACCCCTGCTACGTTCCAGTAAAGCACCTTCACAACTCCTCTACCCTGCATTACCCCCACCCCCCTACTTCCTACAAAACAAATTCCCCTGCACTTCCTTCAACACCTCGTTCTCCTCGTCCCACACCCACATTTTCTCGTCTATTTTTATTTTCCGATATCCTACCTTCGCCGATCTCCCTTCACTCCTCTCCCTCCTAGCCCTGTCGTACAGCATTCTCTGTACATCCCTTTCCTTTCTCGTCAAATCGTGATCGATGAAAACTTCCTTATCCTTTATCCTATTTTTATTTCGCATTACCCCCAACTTTTCTTCCCAGCTGACCAACTCCACAACCGCCACTTCTTTTTCCTTTCTCCCCTCCAACTTAACTTTCCCTACCCTGCCTTTATTCCACCCTATGCTCTGTAGCAGCGCTTCCACGCCCTCCCTTTCTTCCCCGCTCTTCATCTTCAACCCTCTTATCACAATATTATTTCTCCTGTCTGCCTTCTCCTTTCTCTCCATTCTCAACTCCATTGCCCTTATCCTTTCCCTATCCGCCCTCTCCTCCTTTTCATTCATACGCTCTCCCACTTTCCCTTCTATCATATTCCCTACCCTCTCCCAAATACCTTTAATCTCGCCCCCGCTACCCCCGTCTCCTATTCCCATTTCCGTCCTGCCCTCCACCTTCTCAAGCCTTTTTTCCGTCCTTTCTTTCCACACCCGAAGCTCCTCTTCCATCTGTTTTATTTTAACTTCTTTTTTTCTTTTCTTTCCCTCTCTAACCCATCTACTCTCTCTCTCTCTCAGCTCTTTCACCTCCTTTTCCCATTTCTCATCTCTGCTTCTCAAGTCCTCTCTCATGCCTTCCATCTGCTCCTTGGTCCCCCTTACGTCCTCCCTCAACCCCCTGATCTCGCCTAACAACATCCCGAGAGCCTTCTTTTCCAACATCCCCTCCATTTTTTTGGGGGGTGACCTAGGTGTTATCCCGCTTTTTTTAAACGGACTCTCGACCTCGTTTCTCTCTTCCTTTTCAAGAGATCCTCCCCGTCACTTGCGCTCGACGCTCTCTCCCTTACATTCTCGCTTCCTTCGTTGCCACCGTCCCGATTTCTCCGTCTCCCCGACGCACCGCTCGACACCGGGCGACGCGTTGTTGGCCGTCGTGGCTTGTCGATAATTCCCTCCCCGTCAGTTTCACTACCAGCACTGCCAGTACTCTCGCTGCCCACCTCCCGCTCTGCCGCCGGTAACTGGGACCTATCCATGCAGTATCTTCCGCAACCGACAGATGTCTCTGCAAAATGTTGGCGTCTTTCGCCGCCAAATTTTCCTCCTTTTTTTTTTCTTCAATTCCCCAGTCCCTACAGATACCCCTTTTTCTCCCTTAGCATCCCCTAACTCTGCGAGAACCACCCTTAACCCCTGGAAAGCCCAAGACTCCTGACCACTATCTCCCCCGATTACTTGCCAACCTAACCTCACTTTCCCTATCCAACTAGATACCACCTCACACCCACGCTGAAACTCACTTTTTATCTCCTCACTTCACCCCACACAACCCTACTCACCTCCTCAGCTTTCACCCTCACACTCCACTCACACCTTCCACACAAATTCCGTAAAATTCTCTCCCCATCTGTCACTAAACACGTTCTCACTTCCGCCACCAACATGCAAGTCCCCTAAGTGCTTTTTTCACCTATTGGGCAGAGATTGATGGACATTCCTCCTCAGATGTTATGAGTTTGTCACAGAACTCCTTGAAGCGAATGTTATTATCAGTATCTTCTTTCAACTCCAGTGTTTTCGGGATCTTTTATACCTCTCTCCAAAAAGTCTCTACCTCATTGGGCTTGGGTGGACTTTTGACAGATACAGGGAGATCGCTGGAGAGGCACGATGGGTCAGCGAGAAACTGCTGATTCTCCCTGATCCATGTCTCCCTCTTCTGTATTCTCCTCCATACGTCAGATAGCACCCGTTCTTTGTCAACAATATACTGCTTGATTCTCAGCAGCTTTGACTTGTTCAGTGGGTGATGGCAGATCCTTAGCTCTTGGGCGAACTTTCGAACACTTCCAGTGAACGTTCCACCAGATGCTATGTAGTTAATCACACACTGAACACGGGACGCATTCTGTCTTGCCCATCCAATCTTCTTGTTCAGTTGATGCAAGCGTCTTTTGTTATACAACAGAAACGAAATCTTTCATACCGGACAACAAACGACTGTTCTTATCATCAAGATAGAATGCTCTCACTAATGTTTCGATTTTTGCATCTAAAGTTTTCCCTTTTTTGGCATTGGGCGTCGTTAAAATTCCACTTTCAGCTACCAGTTTCTTCGCTTTTCTAGTATGACGCTCCAAGGCGCCAAATTCTTTTGCTAATCGTCTTTGGCCCCAAGATTTTGGAGCAACTGTTAAAAGCAATGCTTATTCATTATTGCCAGAAGAGTTTAAATTTTTCTTATATTTGATTAAGAACCTCGATTGCCGCTTGATGCTCTTCGTTAGGACAATCTTGTTCCGATCTTCTAAACTTCGATGTTGAAGGAGAAGGAAATGTCTCGTCAGTTCGTATGTGAAATCGGTTATCGTTCATTATAACGTCATTTGGTATAATAGGGGAAGCATTAATGTTATTGTGGGGACTGTTGGGAGAATTTTGGTTTCTTGTTTCACTGTGATCATACAAGGGGGATACAAATGCAACCTCTGAAATTTCCTTTCTGCATTCTAAACGTAGTTTCGCATCGGCTGGTATGCTTCCATATTTCTTTTTAAGAGTGGTAGAAATTGTTTTTAAAATCAGAGGTTTTTTCTTGTGCCCAGAATTGAAAAAATAATTGTGACTAATTAAAAAGAATGTACCTAAATAATATCAGTATAACTAATTAAATTTATCTAACCACTCAAGAGGAGATATTCAACGAATTCAGTAAACTCAATCCATATTAAGATTGATTCGTATTATTTCAAGAAATATTATTTCTGAAAACAAAATTGTCTTCCTTTTGACTATTTGAAATTACTAATGCATTCAGTTTACATAAGAATTCATTTCTATGTATAATAATATTAATGAACAATAAAAATGCTAATAATTACCAACCTGCCGTATACTTCAACCAAAAATTGCCAAGGCTAAATCTCATAAAAGATCATTTCTATTGTGAGAATAGAATTTCATACAGCGGCAAACACATAACTGAAGGTCTGTCATTTTTTTCTAGTAAGGGCATTCAAAAAAAGTGAAGAACCCGTGACTTCTGTAACTGAAAATTTCGATAGCCCGCCAAATTTCAAGATATCGTCTGATTCGTATGTAACTTGGCACAGTGGGTTTTTCGAGGTCTCTGATTTTTAATTCAATGTCAGTATGTTGAAATGAAAATGAAAGATCCAATATGGCAAACATAATTCCCAAACTCTTACAGATTTGCATCGAAGTTGGTACATACGGGTCTTCTAGGTCGCTAATTTCAAATTTAATGTTACAATTTCAGGATTGAAAATCAGTGAAAAAAAAAAAAAATAAGTTAACATTTTTTTCAATAAGTAGGCATATTATAGTAATATTATTATTAATGGACACAATAAGACATACGCGGTGCTTGGTTATACTACAGCAGTTCGCGGCGCTGCAGCCGGGCGCAAGAACCCTCTTTTATGTCCAATAACAATCTTATCCCCACTTTCTACCCTCGGTAACTTTCAAGGAAGAAAATGAAGCTTTTTTAAAAATATTTTCAAAAAAATGCAAGGGGCCGCATTTGGAGAAAAACTCAAAAATATGTTTAAACCCGTCTTTCTGGAGGTCCATCATTTGGGGAATTGAAAGAGGTCCGCTAGGACTACAACTTACGGGGAGTTTCAAGGACGCGTCCTCGGGTTGCGGATAGAGAGTCCCTGTACCAAGAGCTTCTACTGAATATGTTTACAATAATTAATAAGCAGTCGCGGACAATTGTCCACGGATGGTCCCGAAGGAATAACACCTAAGCAGAGGCGTAACAACCGTGCGAACTGACGAGGCATTTCCTTCTCCTTCAACATCGAAGTTTAGAAGATCGGAACAAGATTGTCCTAACGAAGAGCATCTAGCTCCAAAATCTTGGGGCCGAATACGATTAGCAAAAAAATTTGGCGCCTTGGAGCGTCATACTAGAAAAGCGAAGAAACTGGTAACTGAAAGTGGAATTTTCACGACGCCCAATGCCAAAAAAGGGAAAACTTTAGATGCAGAAATTGAAACATTAGTGAGAGCATTCTATCTTGATGATCAGAACAGTCGTTTGTTGTCCGGTATGAAAGATTTCGTTTCTGTTAAATAACAAGATGGCTTCCGCGAACACATTAAAAAAAGATTAATTCTATGTAACCTTTCAGAATTGTATGCAATTTTTAAGTACTAGAACTCAGCAGTAAACATTAGTAAACAGTAAACAAAATTATCACAGCTTAGACCTCAAGATTGTGTTCTCGCTGGAGCCTTACGCTACCTTATGGTAGATGCTGTAGGCTTGGAAGAATCATCTTCCTCTTCAATTGGTGCTCCCATTAAAACTCATCACGATGTCATTTATTTCACTGATGGAGCAGCCCAACACATTAAGAATAAGTACAATTTTATAAAACCACTCCACCACGAAATAAATTTTGGTATTCCGGCCGTGGTAATTCGAAAAGGCTCTTAGCGCGTGCTAGTCTCCAGACATCATCAAAAGATCGAATTTGAATTGTTCATGCTCTTTATCAATGGGCGAAAAAAAATGGAACACAAAAGTATCACTCTTTCATACCCTCTCATGACTTGACCCTAGAACTGGGAAAATATTCCTTCTCTTCACAGTTTGACGTTCTTCCAAAGAAAACTGTGCGACGAAGTAGAAAAAAGAGTGAATGTGCAGTCAAGTGCAGTAATCACTCTACTCAACCATCGATGTGAGAGGCAAGGGGACTCACGCCAAAAAGCACTCCGAATTAATAAAATATGAAAATTATATTAAGCTTTAAATCACTATTAAAAAATAAATTAAAAGCAGTTTTAAACAATAAAAAATTATAAAACTATATATAAAAACTTTAAAAAAATTTTAAAAAATATGTTTGAAAAATGTTCAATAACTAATCATATTATACATATATTTCAAGAAGATTCAAGGCGACAAATTTTTAGGCGCGTACGCTTCACAAATTTTACCCCATATATATACCACCCATCTCACGGTCGTGAGACGTGGCCATATGTGTGATTTACCGCGGTTCTACTGGGAGCCGGTGTCATTTTTAGATGGCAGTTGCTCCCAGTGGGACCCTGCGGTGGTTTTTCGACCCTGCTTTTGAATTATATATACACATATATATATATATATATATATATATAATTAAAAAAAAAGTTAAACAACCACCGCAGGGTCCCACTAAGAGCAACTGCCATCCAAAAAATGTAAATAGCCCCCAGTTGCACAGCGGTAAATCACACCCACGGCCACGTCTCACAACCGTGAGATGGGTGGTCATAGGCAACGACGAAATCACAACGACAGGCCGGCGAAACCCTCGTGTGCCTTGAGGACACGAAGCGACCCAAGGATGACAGCTTTCTGCATCCATCTCGCAAGTGCCTTGGCATATTTTTGGCACGCGGGTATGGTTTTAAGTTTACGAACCAGTGATAGTTTCTTACCTCCGAGAGCACCTATCACAAGGACAATTACTTGTACCGAATATTTTGGGTACAGTCGTTGTAGCTCTCTTTTAAGGTCTTGATGCCTCTCCTCTTTTTCTTTCTCCTTTGCAGTGATGTTGTATTCGGACGGAGCCGAGAATTCGATCACGAATATAGTTCGTTTCTCGAAGTCTTGGAGAAAAATGTCAGGCCTCGAGTGCGCAAGGGAGACTGCTGCCCGAAAATCGTAGTTCCAGAAAATTTGGCACTTCTCGTTTCGGACAATGGACTCTATATATATGATCATCAGGCAGCATATTGCTGACAGAATACGGGTACTATCTGACGCTAGGAGAAGTCCAGAGCGGAGGGAGAGGTGGGTCAGAGAAAATCAATAGTTTTTCTCTGACCCACCTCGACTATTCCAAGAATCTCCAGTTACTGTTGAACATCCGCCCAAACCAGAGAAGGCCGAAGCATTTTGGAGAGAAGTCTACGAAGTCCAGCATCCACTAAAAGAAGGCTCAAAGAACATTAATGACTTCAAGGAGCTGTGCAATGCCCTCATAACACCTGAGGAAGAATGCCCACCTATCAATACCGAGGAGGTGAAAAAAGTATTAAGAGGCATGAAGAACGATTCCGCTCCGGGACCAGATTGTATCAAGACCTTCTGGTGGAAGAAGTTTCCTTCAACCCACCAACATCTGGCCCGCACTTTCACCTCATATCTAAAGTCGGAAGAGCCTATTCCGGAGTGGTTCGTGAAAGGGCGCAGAGTACTCCTTCCAAAGATGGACAACTTAGCTGACCCGAAGAATTACAGGCCAATCACTTGTCTAAACACACTGTATAAGACCTTCACAGCTATCCTAAATGATAGGATTCTTTGGACAATCCGACCTGTGTGGCAAGAAATTGACGAACAACGTGGCTCAAAGAAAGGCGTAGCAGGATGTCGGGAGAACCAGCTCATCGATAGCTGTATCTGCAAAGACGCAGCATCCTACTTATCATGTGTCTGTTGGAAAGCTTGACGGTTCACCCGCACATCGTGTGGTGCATAGAGATTGATACGATTTGGAAAACTAGATTTACTATATCACCTGAAAAACATCGTGTGACAACTAACACGATTAATAATTAATACAAAACACGATAATTTTCCGCTCTCTCAGTTCCCGGGGTAAAAAATAGGAGTTTCCATTTTAAAAAATCAATTTGACCTTGAAATGACCGTAAAGGTCATGGTCAAGGAAAAGGTAACCATTCGATCGGGCCTCACACACACACACAGGGTGTTGCGGATTGTCGAAAATGAGAAGTTCCGTATATACTGGAACTTCATATTCTCGACAATTGTTTCTGTTGCGCACTCGAGGCCTGACATAGTTCTCCTTGACTTCGAGAAACGAACCATGTTCGTTATCGAATTTTCGGCACCAGCTGACAAAAACGTCACAGCCAAGGAGAAGGAAAAGAAAGAGAGGTATAAAGATCTTATAAGGGAGTTGCGACGGTTATACCCGGAACATTCTGTTAAGCTAATCATCTTGATCATCGGCGCTCTTGGAGGTGCCAAGGTTTCACTGTTTAATAGCCTGAAAAGCATCCCTACGTATCAACACAATGCTGAGATACTTGCGGGGAAAATGCAGAAGGCGGTTGTCCTTGGGTCGCTCCGTGTCCTCAGGGTGCACGAGACTTTTGCCGGATCATCGTATTGAATTCGTCGCAGACTGTAACCACCTATCTCACGGTCGTGAGACGTGGTTACAGCTGAAATTTTACCGCGATTTCGCTGGGAGCGGGTGCAATTTTTCAGATTAGCACCCGCTCCCGGCGAAATCCTGCGGTTGTCCTTATGACAAACTTTTAACTATATATAAACAGGGTGTTGCGGATACAGGGTTCCTGTACTAAGGGTTTCTGCTGAATATGGTTACAATAATTAATAAGCAGTCGCGGACAATTGTCCAGGGATGGTCCCGAAGGAATAGCACCTAAGTGGAGGCGTAGCAACCGTGCCGAAAGCTGAATGACACCTGTGTGAGGTGTCTTAAACGGCGACTCTGGGATACCGGGCGAACTCTCAGAATATGCAGCCTTATCCTTGCATGCAGGGCTCTACAAGGATGGACGAACCATTTCCTTAGCTGCTCGTCGGAACAATAATGACACCACCAAAGCACCAAAGAGTTGTAGATGCGGTTCAAAACTATCGAACGCGCAGAGCACCCGACAATGGATCGGCAAACAGGGCCGATCACCCCAGAGTTCAGTGTGCCTAAAATAATTTAGATGGAAACACGACGACGAACTGGCGAAACGCCCACATTGAGTGGACGAATCAACTCAAGGATGACTTGCTAGACTACTATGATGCCAGCATTATCCCTGTTCACGGAGGCTTTATGGCGCGTATGCACACTCTGTGGCGCCAGAAACACGCAGAGCTTCAGCATGTTCCGCATCATTCTTCTTCGGAAGAAGTTTACTTCAACACACCAAAATCTGGCCCACATATTCTCCTCATATTTGAAGTCGGAAAGGCCCATTCCGCAGTGGCTGGTGTTAGGACGAACTATACTCCTGCCGAAAAAAGGCAACTTATCCAACCCAGAGAATTACAGGCCAATAACTTGTTTAAACGCACAGTATAAGATCTTTACAGCTGTACGAACAAAGTGGCTCGAAAAAAGGTGTAACAAGCTGCCGAAAAAACCTGCTAATGGACAGGGGCGTCTGCAAAGACGCAGCAAACCACCAGAGCATCCTGTCAATGCCCTGGATTCACTACTGAAAAGCTTTCGATTCAACCTCTCATAGACTTATCATCTGTCTGTTGGAAAGCTTAAAGGTTCATCCACACATAGTGAGGTGCATAGAGAGATCGATGCCCCTTTGGAAAACTAGATTTACTATCTCATCTGGAAATTATCGTGTGACAACGAACAGCTTTAAATATCGTCAAGGAGTACACAGGGGAGATTGGTATGGACTTTGGATTGGACAAGTTTGCCAAGACTAATCTGAAGAAAGGAAAGATTACTAGCGTTCCAGATGACCCTGAGCTTGTGGACGTAAGTGTTATTAGACATATTGACACTGGAGAGACCTATACATACCTGGGCGTGCCTCACTCAGGATGTAACATCAATGAAGGAGTCACACCGAAGCAGATACAAGCATCTTCTTAAACAGATTTGGTCTTCAAATCTGTCGGTGTCGAACACTATTATGTATCTGCGACTAACATGCTTGCCGTCCCGGTTCTACTCTACTCGTTTGGGGTGGTTCAATGGGCGAAGAACGAGCTTACGGCCCTTGATCTCGCCACGCGTGCCATCATACATATGCATATCAATTCTTCCGTTCCGCGATTATACATCTCACGCCGTCAAGGCTGACGCGTACTTCTGAATCTCCAATGTCTTCATAACTGCATTGTTCTGAGTACAGTTTACATCGTTGCAAATGGCAGAGATCCTTTCCTAAAAATGGTCAGCAAACACGAGATAATTGGTGAAGGAGCGTTCCTTTACAAAGCCGCGAAGCAGGCGGTTGAGACCGTTGGGCTGAATTTTAACATCAGAAGTGAGGAGAGTGCATTAATCCATCTAGATGCCTCACTTATAAAATTCGAAGTAAAGAAAGCAGAGGTTGAAAAATTCCACCAACAGCTACACGACAAAAAAATGTACGGAAACTTTCACAGAAATGTAAAAAATTAATCCTAGTCGAAGGAGCAAACTTTTACTTTCCTCAGATGATCAGGACTTAATTCCGGTACAGAGGGTTTCATTTTCGCAAGCCAGGACGGTGTCATTTCCACCTTGGTATACCGTGACCCAGGATGTCTATCCACTGGACTCATGCAAATTCAAGGCGTTTTCCCGGTTTTGTCAAGGAAAATTCCCTGATTTTCCAGGAAAGTAAAAACACACTTTAATGCTTCATGATACATTTATTATTATGAACCTAACATATTACATCAACAAATCCAGCATATTATATAGTTTACCATATATTATTTATATAATACTTCTTTTAGTCTTCTCAAGAGTAAGTTAAGGAGTAATAATACTGCATGTATTTACTCAACTAATGAAACTTAATTTTGAGTAACTAAACTACTCAATCAGATTATAAAATATGAAACAATAACTGAAGCGTATTAACTCATTTCTTTGGTAGACATTTGATTTTGTCTTCAATCTCAGCAGCTTTTTCAGCAGCATCTTGTAAAAAATTTTGTTTCTTAATATTGAGATGGCGTATTTCTTCCGCCATTCTTTTTTGCTGCTTCTTTGCCTCTAGTTTTTCACTCTTTTGCATTTTTTTCTACTTTGTGAATTCTAAATATATGCCATGGGCATTTTTTGCTGCTTATACGTTGTACGTAATGCCATGAGGCTTTCCTGACATTGTTTTTCTATTAAACAGTCAGATTCAACTAAAAATCCTCGCTCAAGAGCCCCATTTCCGTGCGAAATAATGAATATAAATTTTAAGAATTCCAAAAGATCTTTATATTCGCGTTTTATATTACCTGCTGTCGAGCCTGCGATCCACATATTTTATGTACATAAAACATCTAAAAGTCCAACCAGTCGCTTTTCAGCTACAAGAGGACTTTCCGCTATTATATACATATACATTGATTAGCAGTTCGAACTCGGAAGTTCATTGCCTCACTACACGATTCGGGTAGTGTTTCTAGGTGGATATTTACTACCAATGTGGGCCCACCAGACCCACGACGGGCCAACAGCACGCAGTATTCCTGAACGGTCACCCATCCAAGTACTAACCGCGCCCAACAATGCTTAACTTCAGTTATCTTACGAGAACTGGTGTTTTCAGCGTGGTATCGCCGTTGGCTATTATAGTATTTATAATTATATTTTATATTATATATTTTTTTTATATTATATTTATATTTATCCGCTATTATAGTAGGATTAATACAAGAAATAAATCTACTTGTTATTTTTTCGTCAGGCAGCTTAGGTTTAATAGTTGCAAGTGCAGTCTTCGTTTCAAAACCTAAATCAATGTCAGATGGACGAATCAGATTTTCTTCGTTTTTCAAATCTACTGCCATAATCGAAGAATTCATTTGTAAGACTTCTTTTTTCACAAAACGTTCCATGATATTTATCATCAAGTATCTTATATCTTCGTATAAGAAATGTGCCCTTTGAGCATCCGTTTGAAATTCTTTGAGAAAAGGCTCTGCCAAAGTAGCAGCTGAAAGAAAAAAGCTAACTTTGCTCCAAGTGACTTATCTTTAAGAAATTTTAAAATGGTTTGAAAATTATCATTTTTGTTTATACGATTTTTTACCTTTTTTTCGATAGCATCAACCCATATTATTAAAGAAGGTACCATAGTATAAGCTCTTCTAGCTAGTTTTCCGTTTTCTACCCATCTAATGGAGCAAAATTTTAGTGGGAATGTATTTGAGTTCGTTATCTTAACATAATATCTTCGGCGTGCAGGCGTATCGCGGAACAAATAATTTCCTAAGTTAGTTCTTTTTTCAAATGCTTGAGCATGCTGAAATTAACTGCTGGCCCATCCATAGATACTTGGACAGGACAACAAAATGGTTTTGAGAGTCTAATAGGTGTACTTTATGTTTTTGGGGTCGCTGAACACGAATCCATTCGCAGAATTGAGCCAGCACGTCAGGATTTGCAGTAAAATTTAAAAAAATACCAATTGAGAAATTGGTATTGTAGGGTGTGAGGTTTCTGGGTTTGTTGCTTTTTTAACGTGAGTCCCCTTGCCTCTCACGATGGGGTGCTTGTTTAGCGTGAGTCCCCTTGCCTCTCA
>CAKNYM010047324.1:56695-75813 GCA_932195095.1 Andricus curvator | reverse complement strand
GTAAACAACAGATACGATAAAAATGTTCACACAAAAATGTTCATGTATAAAAAAGTTATACTAAAATACATTTTACTTTTTCGTAATAACGTGCATCATTTATGATAAAAATTAGAAAATTAATTTTTCATGAAAAAAATTCACCACATCTCTTAATGCATAATAAAATATTAGTGGCAAATAGACAAATAGACAATTTAAAAATTTGTTATCATATTTCTTGAAAACTGAAAGATTGGTAATTACTGCCACTATTCTATGTATCATTCATTTTTTTAAACTTTGTAAAGCTTATATAATAATGAAAATTAATATTATTCACAGTATTTATCAATTTGAAATTTATATGCTCATATACATGTTAAAACGAATAATTCACAATTTATTTTATAAATAACATTTCTTTTAATTGATAAAATAAAAAATGTATGACGCCAATATAATTTATAAATAAGTTAAGTGTTAAACAAATTTAAGAGCCGATTATAATAAATTGAATTATAATTATATTCACAATTTTTTCAAGATGATAACGGTGACAGAATTTACCTACAAATAAATTATGAGAAATCCATTACTCCTTTAGCTTCAACATCATCCTGTAGTGCCTTCTAATTATTTTTTACGAATATTTTGTAACATTAATTAAATATAAATAACATAGAAAAAATAAGTATTTGGTTTATTCTTTTTCATAACAAAAATTAGTAGGCGCAAATGGAAGTGAACAAATATTTAGATTTGAATACGATTGTTTATTTTTCACAAAAATACTTAGAAGTGAAATTTCTTAGAGCGCGGTGAGAGGGGACGAGAGGGGACTGCCATGTCGGTGGGGCGCAAGTATAGATTAGAGCGCAGCGCGCGGAGAGAGGGGATCGCCGAGCTGAGGCGGATTGAGCCGACGAGCCCCGAGCGGGTCGTCCCGCCAAGAGGCGATCTTACCCCCGTACCGCGCCATTAGATGTTTCACATCAAAAATTTCGAACACAATTCATACGTCCAGCAAAACATTATCGAATTTATCAAAAGTTACCGGTGAATTACCATGAAAGTCTGAACTTAAAAAATTGCCATAATTTTCATATACTTCCACTATTTTTACACATTTTCATAAATTTCTACAAATTTTTATAAGTTTTCATACATTTTATTTTACATTTTCTATACATTTTAGAAGTTACAGCCCGAGCTATTGCGCATGCGTGCAGCAGAACTGTTATCAAGAGTTACCTGTAAATTATCACACTTTTCTATAAACTTCCGTAAATTACCATAAATGCCTATAACCCAGATAACAATCGTGCGACGCACGCTTCATGCACGCGAGCGAGTCGCACGATGCGACCCATATCGCACGCAAATGGCAAGCACATTCCGCGATAGAGTGACGGATAAATGCGTGCGTGCACAATGAGGCTCATTCAGCTATCACTCATATTTCGTCGTAGTCCTTGCTGAATAAATATAAACAATATGTTAATAATATTTTTTATTCATCAAATTCGTTTCAGTTGAATCAAATTAATATCGTATTTCAAATGATTTATGTATTTATTTTATTTCAAATGATATTTGTACCTGTATTGTGCATGCGCAATTGTCAAACTTTACGGTTCACCGAACATCGTTGCCGACGTTGCCGTCAGTGAGGTTATGTGAGCGTCATGTTGTAGTGTACACTAGTGTTTTTCCATTAGTTAATTGTTATAAAATTTCAACGAACTCGATCATTGCGATATTATTCTTCGTATATTTGAGCCTTAATTAATGTTTGCGTGCCACGAATTGTGTTAAAGAAACTGGTAAGTAAAGAAAAATATAAATATATATTTTCGTTTAAATGGCAGAAAATTAAAAGTTAGGTCAAATAAAATCTCACTTTTTCCACGTGTATATATGAAAAAACATAAAAAAGTATAAAATCATTTGCAGTTTTAGCATGCCCTTGTTGAAAGAAACGATAGACACGATTGCGATCGTTTAAAAACGATCTTTGCAGAAGGGATGCACTTCATCGACACGCGTGCGACTTGCACGACGTGCGACGCATATGTCACGCATATGCGGACACATCTGTTTGGTGAACTGCGTGACACGCGTGACGATTTATTCGCACTCATGCCTGCACCGTGCGTGGCACCGTGTGCGCATATCGACGCCTCCATTCAATATGAGTCTATGTGCTGACAACGCCGTGTATGAGACTATGCGCTGTGTATAAGCATAGGGAATAGTCTCATACAGGGCGCTGTCAGCACATAGACTCATATTGAATGGAGGCGTCGATATTGTTATCTGGGAAATTTCAACATATTTCAATAAATTCCCACAATTGAATAAATTTTCATGATGTTCCAGAAAATTCAGAATTTTCCACCTATGCATCTCTAAAATTTATAGAAAATCGTCAACCAGATAATAGAATTTTCAACTAAAAGAGATTTTTTATTTTATTACATTAATTGAATTCGCATGTGAGCCAAAAAGGAGCAGAAGGTGTGGTTTCTTGAAAAAGCGAGCAGTGTACCATAATTTTGGAACGGCCCCTAATTAAAATTAAAAATTGAAAATTATATTAAAATTTTTTTTCAAGCATGAAATAATTAACTTGGCCAAAGTAGGGGACATGCGCATTAAAAAAAGGTTTCGTAACTCATCAGATCCTTTAAAATTGTTGTTAAATTTAAGTCAACAATTATCATCAGGAAGATATGTTAATGTATACATAAAAGGAAAAATGTTAAACCGATAGCCAAAATACGTGGGGCCCACGCATTTTTGGTCCTCGCCTTCCTTCATTACACCACACTCCATCATTCTCACAATCCCCTTCTTTTCTCTTCTTCCCCGTCGTCCCCCTCCACGACTTCCACATTCGACCCTCGCACTTCTCCCCACTCTCATCACCACATTTTCCACCATCACCCTTCGTCCCCCTCCAAACCATTGCCTCATTTTCTACCATATCTCTCTATCCCATTTCCACAGCGCCCTCCTTTTCCTATCTTTACCTTTCTTTTCCACCACCCTTCTCCGCGCCTTCCATTCTTTCTTATAATTCCACTCCTTTCTCATCCTTGCCCACTAAACTACTCTTCCCCTTTTCTCCACTCCCCTGCCATCATTTCCCCTCCTTTCCACGCAACCTGCTCTATCACTTTTTCTCGCCCCCGTCCTGCTTTCCTATCAACTCCAACCCTTCCCACTATACTCAACATCCTTTTACCATCCCTACCCTATCAATCACTCCATTTCTCTATCATTTTCCTTACTTTTCAACTACCCTTCCCTACTCCTCCCCTTCTCTTCTATCACGCTCTTCCTCCTTTTTCTCCTTTCCACCAACCTCCTGCAACCTTTTTCCTTCAGTCCACTCCACTCTCTTCCCAAGAAAATAGTAAAACGGACGGACTCCCGACCAAAAATCTGAGAAATGTTTCAATTTTTTCAGAATTGAGAAATAAAGCTATAAAACTATAAAAATAAAGTTTAAAAACCTTTTCAAGCTAAATTACTTAAGGTATTTGTGCCAGATATCAGATCTCGGAAAAAAAGCTTTTCTATGATTTTATGAATCAAGATAATAATACTAATGATGTAATTTAAAACAAAATTCATTATTTTTACTAAAAAAATTTTCAACTCACAAAACACATTTATTTTAACAATACCTTTAGCAATTCAAATTTTCACTTGCGTTTTTCCAATCCTTTCTCTTCTTTCCCTCAATCCTCTCCTTTTCCTTACTTTTCTTTCATCCTTCTACACCCTTCCTCTCATTTTCTTTTATCCGCCTCCTCTCTTATCATAACTCTCCAACCCCTTTTCACCCCTCTTCAACATCCCCTTCCCAACTTTTGCACCATCCAATCTTTTCCCTTCTTTCTGCACTAAAGTTCCTCACCATTCCCTTAATTCACTACTATTCCCCTCCTTTCACACAATCCCCATCCAACCCCTTCCAAAATTTGTATTATAGTCGGCAAACTTACCACAAAAATTGATGAAAACCACGCAGGCAAGAAGCAGAGTTCCAAGAAGGAACTCCATTTTTCTGGTCAGATTTCGCAAAAGAGAACTGATGAATCTGGACCATTTCCACCGCTATATATACCTGAGAAATTGATTAGAATGGCGAAATATTCCAATGGGTGGGTGTAGCTCACGTGGTAAAAGCAATAGGAAATCTTATCAGCCAGCACAAGCTCTCGAAATCGAAAACAGCGCTTATTAGACCTTGGTCTCTGTCCTTCTACTAAGACTAGTTGACTTTTAAACCCGAAAAGATGAACTTTTACCAAGAAAGATGATTTTTCAATTCAATAGTTGAATTAAAAAAAATAATTTCAGACCAAAGAGTTGCATTTACAAACAAATAGTTGAAATTTGAGCAAAAGTGAAGAACTTTCAACAAAATATTTGAAGTTCTAACCAAAGAGTTGAATCTTAAACAGAAGAAAAAATTAATAGTCAACCAAATGAACGAACTTACTATCGGAAAAGACAAATATATAACAAAAATGATAAATTTACAATAAAAGAAATAAATTTTCATCCAAGTTATTGAATTTTGAAGCAAAGAAGATGAATTCTCAACTAAACAGTTGCATTTTCAACAAAAAAGATGACATTTCTACTAAAAGAGATGAATTTTCGAAGCAAAAAGACGATTTTTAAATAAAACAGTTTAATTTTCAACCAGGAAAGATTTTTCAGTCAAAAAAGAAATCAAAATTTGAACCAGATTATTGCATTTTCAATCGAAATAATAAATCTAGAACAAAAAAGTGTAGAATTTCCAACGAAATAGATTAAAAAAAGGTTAAGTTTCTACCAAGAGAGATACATTTTTGAAAAAAATACGATTTTTCAATAAAATGGTTTAATCCTTAACCAAAATAGAATAATTTTTAACGAGGCATTTGCATTTAAAGAGAGAAAGATCAAAGTTCTACCGAATGAGAGGAATTTTCAAACCAAAGAGACTAATTTTCTGAAAGAAAACATTTTTTCTCAAGAAGAACAAAAATTTCAATCACTGGGTAGAATTTTCAGCTAAAATCGATCGATTTTCAATTAAAAATGGAACAATTGAATTTTCAGTTAATAAAAGTAATTTTCAACCGAGATAGAAACGAATTTTCCAAATAGTTAAAGTTTCAAATGAAAACGATCAATTTTCAACCGAAAATTGTTCAAGAAAATAGTTAAATCTTCAACCAAATAGTAGAATTTTAAACCAAAAGATGAGAAGAATATTTTAGGAACGAAATAAAAAAATTTCGAACTAAAATTTCAAAATTTGTAATTCATTATTTAATATTTTTCAATAAAAAGCTAGTTTTCAATCAAATAGATCAAATTTCTACCAAAATAAGTGAATGTTCAAATAATAAAAAAGATAAATTTTTAACCATAACTGGAATAGTAAAATTGTACAATAAAAGAAATGAATTTTCAACTGAAATGATGAATCTTCAAACAGCAAAGTAATTGTTTCGTATTGTTTGTTGAAAACTTTCAATATTAGGTGAAATATTTAGAAACCCTATAAAATCCTTCAAAAAGCCTTAAAATCTGTGAAAGTGCCTCGAAATTTGTTTCCTTAAATACCTATAAATCCTTAAAATCCCTAAATCTTGTGAAATTCCTTGAAATTTCTTGAATTTGAAATAAATAAATTCTCAACAAAAAATGTAATAGTGGAATTTTTAATTTAAAAAATTAACTAACTGCAGAGATGAATTTTCAAGTTAACTTATGGATTAAAAAAAATTTTTCAAGAAAAGAGTTCCAAATAGATGAATCTTCAACCATAAAAATTAATTTTTAACAAAGTAGTTCAACTTTCAACCAAGTATTTAAATTTATGAAAAGGAAAAAAATACTTTTTAAACAAATTATTTTCAACAAAATAATTAAAGTTTCGATCGAATAGTACAAATTTTAACCAAGACGTGAAATATATGCTAGAAATGCGATAGTAGCGTTTTTAACTAATATTAGTTGGATTTTTTATTTTGAATTAGTAAACATAGTTTATGGACTGTCCCTGAGCAAAATTCAAAGAATTTTCCAGGATTTCCGGGACCGGAGGCGAGACAGCATGGGAAAAGGGTAATGTTTCTTGATAACAGGGGAAAATGATGAATTCTTCAAAAACGGGGAAAAGGGGAAAAAAAGGGAAATAGGGAAAAGAGTGTGGAGTCTGTATTTAGATGCTTTACTTGTACATTCTCTAATTATCATCATTTTTTTAAAGCATAGAGAAAGTTGTTATTCACATTTTTTTCCTAGTGCGCAATTCTTCAAAATAAACTGTAAATGAGTAATATTTAAAGTATGATAAGACACTCGCTGGCGCAGATCTACATGAACCGGCGATCGCCCCCCCCCCCAGGATTTTTTAACTTAGCTTCACTTATTTCACAAGAAAATTGAAAAAAATGATGAAAAATATTATTATTTGAATGTTTGAAAAATATTATTTATAATAATCTTTAAATTAATTCATTCACATTGTTTAACTCTCAATTTGACAGTTTATTATAACATACGTCAGAATATCATCTTTGAATTTTAGTAACGTAAAGTTGTTCTGCATGCATGGAAATACTTTAAATTGATTTTTATGTTATTAGATAATTTTGTACTCGAGATTGAAGTGATGAATTTTAAAAAGCGTGATGCATAATTTGAAAATTATTAATTTTTAACGATTTAGTTTCACGATACTAATCTAAGAATACTTCAATTTTAAACGAAGTTTCCAAGTCTTTAATTTTTAACGATCCAATTATGCTTGGGTTCATTACTTCTAAAGCTTGCAATTGGAAATTATATAATTTTAAACGTTTTTATAGTAATTAAACTTTGAGATGGTTTAAATTATTTGAAATTCTTCAAATGTGACCGGTGAAAATTAGAGTGAATTTTTTTTTATACGAAAATCTCATTTTGTAATAATAAAATCTATGTAATCACTCTGCATTTTATTTAGTACTACATTCTACGACACCTCTTATTCCTTTTTATCAACTTTAAAATTTCTATAATTTAAATTGAAAATTACAGTTTTCCATAATTTTTAAATTCCTAATCAAAAACGTTCCTAATTTTGTATTTTTCAGTTTGTTATGTTAGGGCTTTTGACCACATGAAACTCAGAGGGGGGGCACGGCGGCTTGCCCCCCCCCCCCAAAGCCCGGACTCGAATTTTTCAAATCATATAATTGAAATTCACTATATACATATGCATTATACATATATCAATGTTACAACTAATGTTGCTACAACTCTTGCCAATGTAAATTTCCCAACTATGTAACTCTCGCAGCCAATCAGGGTTTCGAATTTGCTCATGGATGCAAGAGACAATTTTATTGTGAATAACGATTTAAGGTGAACAGGGAGCGAACTCCGTGCGCATTCCTATGGTAGTAGATTAGTAGAATAGGGGAATAGTTTTGACCAATGACGTGGTCAGAGTATTTGCAATAACCTGATTGGTCAAAACTATTCCACTATTCTACTCACCTACCATAACATGTACTCCATGGGCTGCGCCCTCAGCTGATTTCTAGATTTGCGAGTAATGTGTTTACGTTTTGCGAGATAGGGCGCAGTCCCATGGAGGTAGATTGGTAGAATATTGGAACAGTTTTGACCAATGAGGTGCCTGCACAAGCTCTAGCAGTTACCTCTCTCTAAATTTGAATTAGTAGAAATTTTACTAATTCATTCAGTACATTTAATTTTAATTGATGAATCCGTTATTTTCAGAAGTTTACTGATTTTTACAGTAAAAATACCGTAACTGAAGTTGATCAGTTATACCGCAACTGCAGTGAATCAATGATAGACTTAGAATAGATTAATGGAGGAATAATTTTTGAATCAAGCGTTTGTTTACACTCCAATATTATTTATAATATTAAAGTATAACCAGAAGCCTAATTAAAAATTGTTCATCAGAATATACATATATTCTGAGTGTATAACAATACACGAGTGTAATTATTTTGTAAAGTACTAATAGTTATTTACAAATTAATTACACCCGTGTATTGTTATACACGTTTCAATTAAAATATATATATTTTATTTTTTCCATATTTTTAATTTTTACATACATTCGTGTATCCGTTTGAGAGTGAAAACAACATATAATCGTTGTAGCTCATTGATAACATACTGTCACTGAATATCAAAAATTTTTTACTGTGATAAAAAGAGGTATATCCGTGTGTGAATAAAATGTCATGAAAGGTAAGATTACTTTCAAACAAAATTATAAAATATTTGAAGCGATTATTATATGTATGTATCAAATAATATTTTTTCAAAAACTTGCTAAGACTGCAGTGCCACCGTCGTAGACCAGTGATACCAATGTCGGCGCCTTCAGCTACTGCGCATTATTTAGGGTCGCGCGCTGGTTGGCCGCAGTTGGAGCGGAATTTAAAATGAGTATTAAATACAATTCTCATTATTAAAATAAATAGTTATTATAAAATTCACAAGAATGCATATCAACTGTAAAAATGTTCATTTCAGTTAAGAAAAAAATGTATAACACATATTTTCTAAGTAACAGTTTATTTTCATTGAATTCCAAAAACTTATATGTCACAAAGAAAATTTTAAGAAATACAATTTATATACATTTTTATATATTTTATGATAATTATTGATTTTAATTACAAGAATTGTTTTTAATGCCCATTTTGAATTCCGCGCCAACTGCGGCCAACTAGCGCGTCACGTCGCAGACGACGGAAACGCGATGAACTTGCCCGAGTCGAAATATAGGTTCTCCGTTGATGCTCCATAGTGCTTAATAAATCCTAGTTTGGTTCTCTCCAGTCCTCGACATCCTCGTTTAGTTCTCTTAGGTGCTGTTTAGTACTCTTTTGATCCTCTTTGGTTCTCTTTTCAATTTTCGTAGGATTGTCTAAGACTCCAAGTCCTCATTTAGGTCTCTTAGGTCGTACTGAGTCTTCTTTTAATCCTCTTTTAGTCTCATTGAATTTTTGTGAAATTTTCAAAGTCCTCATTGAAACCTCTATTTTCTCTCTGTATTAGTCTCAGAATGTACATGCGCAGTTGAAAAAGACGCGGTGGGTTAGCATCGATGCCACCATTTTCCCTCATCAGCAGTGCATATTTCGAAGTTGCGGTGAAGTGAACTATTGTTGAATTTGTGCAAAAAAGTGACGTATCGTTTAAGAAAATCATCAAATAAAATTAGACAAAATGAGGCGCAAAATGTTTATACTTATTTGGTGGCTTAACAGTTGCTATCAAGATGTGGTTGAACTGTCTACTTTTCCAGTAAAATATAGGCAAGTAAACGCCGTTTCTGATTTAACGTGGATGAAGCATGAAACAGGCCTCAAACGGAAGGCTCAAACAAAAATTCTCGCGATTTCTGGTACGTATGCATTTAATATGCAATAATAAAAAAGTAATCTTTCATTATTTTAAGAAGAGTTTATAACATAACCTACAAATTTTATATCGAAACCAGGAATCCTTCTGAGCTTCAAAATTTAAATCTTTCCTTTTCAAAAAGAAATTACAATTTGAAAATACCGACGTAAGAATGACCAACGAAACGCTTCCGACTTGAGCAGATCGTCTATTTCAATAAATCTCGAAACTGCAGAAAGAATGGGTGATGGGATTCATTTGTCATCAATGAACTGCTCACAAATAGGTAAATAAATGTATTACAATGTTGCTTATAAACTGAAAACATAGATATTTGGGCCAAGTGTTTAGTTCACAAACACTTGTACTGCTAGCTTTTTTGTCGTGCCAGCCATTTAATTAGTTAATGTTACTACTTCAATTATAAACTGATTTATGACATGAAATAATTGAATAGCTGTCATGAATAATGAAACTAGCAGGACAGTTGATTACTAACTAAATAGTTTGCACAATAATCTTTTTTTTTTTTAGTGTAGGGTATTGAAAATTAGCTAATGAAGCTAAAATTTGTAATTTCAGAAATGAGACATAATCAACAAAGCTCTTTCGACTCGAGCCGAGCTATTATATAAAATCTTGAAGCTAAACATGATTTAAATGATACCATTGATTGGACCAAATCCTTGCAGCCAATTTGAGTTTATTTCTTGTGTTTTACTAATACCTGTAAAAATTCTACATTGCACATGACGATTTTACAAGATCCTTAGTAAATCCACTATGTTGCACGAAGTCATTTTACAAATTTAGATAAAATTACAAAAGAAGTAGGAAATATACATAAATTTTGTTTACAGTGTACATATGGATCTGCTTTTTTTACAGCTGTCTTATTGAATGAAAAATGATGAATTTTGATCAATTTAGTTGCCAAGGTTTGTGCCAGGAATTGCTATCATTAAGCATCTGCGAGAATGAAGTCGTCGAAAAATTGAAAGGTAATATGAGTATGAAAATTTTAGATTAAATCTCTATGGACAAAACCATTCAGCATTAGAAAATTTGTTTACCCTTAAAGGACACTTGGGGTCATTGTGACTCCACGGATTTTCCGTTTTTTTTTCAGATTGTCTATGTTTATTTTTTGCAAGTATTTTTCTCGAATAGTTAAATGAACACTGAGGCTTTGGAAATATTTTATCCCTATGTTGTATTGTTTGAACATCACTCGTGATTTTTTTCAGCTAAAAATATCGTTTACTTTTAATCTTACAGCTATTTTAAGTAGGTGGGCTCAGTGGGACCCATGTGTTTTATGGAGTTATTTGGAGGTGTGTCCTTTAACGGTTAAACTAATTATATTTATTTGTCAACGAAGCCACAACTGTGTGAAGCTGAAAACTCTCATAGTCGAAATATCATAATATGTAATTTTGTATTTTATACTTTATATTAAATGTATGAAGCTGTTAATGCTGGGGCGGATTTTTTTATTCAGGACTTTCAAAATTATACAATGTTAGTTGAAAACTCCAGAAAATGTTTGTCTACTGCAAAATGGAAAAACCAAAAATTAATAAAAAAAACTCTAGTGACGATTAAAGATGGTAAGTTTCTTTTTTACCATACATTTTTTCATAAGTTCATTTAAGAAATCATTAATTAATTTTAATTATTGATGTACTAATTTGTTTCATGATTATAGACAACTTAAAGGCTCTTTCAATTCTACCGGACAAAGAAAAACAAAGTAGGAAAGGCAGCAACGAAGGTTTATTCTACTTCTGACACATTGTCTAATTCTTAATACATAATTATATGCGAAACTTACTGTATATATTTTGTATTTATTTAATAATGAATTTATGGATTTATGATAAATGTAAGTATTTTTTTATTTTTTTCAGTTTAAAGATAATAAAGGACAAAACGTTCAAGTAGGTAGTTAAATAAGGATGATACATTAGCACATTGAGTTGAAAGTACCAGCTACTGCTTTACTAAGAATATTGCCAGTAAGATTTTTAATACTTCATAGCGAATAAAGCTTTCCAATAAATAATGTGTACAATTAATATCTATAACTTAAACAATCTTTAAAAATATATGTGACAATGTTTCAGATTGGAACAAATCTAGATGGTTATCAGGAAAGCGTGAGAGCTGAGGCAACGTCAAGTATTCAATCTTACATTATTTGTGTCCAAAGAGAAGGAAAGGATTGATTCTTAATTTCAATGGACAGCAACTTCATTCAGATTGCCGATGATGCATTTTGTATTTGAATTTTTGTATTTCGAATGTTGTATTTATAAATCTGTAAAAAAAAGTTCATAACTCCGTTCAACCGCTGCATAATGTTTCAAAGAATTTTAAAGCTCACGACGAACGTGGGGACAAAAGTGAGTAAGTTTGTTGATTTATTTAGTTTACTGTACTACGCTCATGTACTAACTACAAATATGTTCGTTATTTAATTTTAAAATTTTACTATTCTAAACGGATTTACATATTCCATACTCAGCGAAAAAGAAGCCACAATAATTTAATAATTTGTCTCTTAATACTGTACGTTTGTGTATCAACCATATATGGTCTTCATATTCTTTGATTCAGAATTACTTGTATTTTGAACTTTTTGTTTTAATAAATGAATAAGCAATTACTACATGTGTGAACAGATTTTGAACTTTGAACAATTTCATATTTAAAAATGGTGCGTAAATATATTTGGAACATAACCTCTTGAAATTAACTGATTTCTTCAATACAACTATAACTGATCAATCAGTTATATTGCTGCAGATCTATATAACTGATTCAATTAGTAATTTTCGTTTTAATAATCCAATCAATACAATCCTGCTAATTTTCAGTGACTCAATTCTAGCTACAACACTCAGTAGAATTTAACTGACAATCAGTTATATTTTACTAATTCAAATTTAGAGAGCTCATTCGTCAAAACTGTTCCACTATACTACTAATCTACCTCCATGGGACTGCGCCCTTAGACTTTTACGATTGTTTTGCTCACAATAACTAAGTTTCGAAAACTTAAAATATTGTTAATGAAATGTAAGAATCACAGAAAACAATAATGTTATGTATTTTATTTCTGCATTCTGGCTATTTTAATGCGACTTTATTTTTTTAGTAATTTAATATTAAATTTAAGTGGAAGGTATGCTTTATATCGAATATACATCCAATTATCTCATATTTCATTAAATACGTGCGTACTTAAATAAACATTGATATCATGTTTTTCGACAAAAATTCAAGAATACTATGGAGTTCAATGTTTTTATTTCTAAAATAGAACAAAAGATAAATTCTTCCGAGTTTCTTCATTCTTGGTTTTATTATAAAATATTAAAAAAAAAACTAATAACGTAAAAGTCTCAAATACTTTTAAAAAGAAGCAAAGAACTTCGGAGAAAGCTTCCTATTTTTGAATTCATCAATATTTTTAATAGTATCTTATGCGCCGAGGCGCATAATGAGGGTTTTTAAGCGACAAACGGCAATGCTCGCAGGACAATCGAAGCCGAGGCGAGATAAGTCCTGCAAGCACTGTAAGCGAGTCACGTGAAGTCCCGAATCGTGCACATTGGCGCATATATTATTTTATGTGGCGACGGTGCATTTACAAGTTTTGTTGCGACAGCGTACAGTATCGTAATGTTGTACATTACGATACAGCGGAGTGTAATGTGAAGAGTGATCTTCCGCTGTATCGTAATGTATAACATTACGATACTCTACGCTGTCGCATACAAACGCGAATGATAGAGTGCGAAAGGGAGGGGGTAAACTTTAAAAATACTGTAAAGCTTTTTGAGAGCTTCGAGGGATTAATTAAGAAAATTTTCGTCTGGTTTTAATAGTTTCAACGGAACTTCAAAAAATTGTTTTTCTAAGAATTTCTGGCATGTTGGGGCTTTTTAAGAGATTCCAGGGAATAATTTTGATGATTTTCACTGAATTTTTATAATAATGTTTAAACGCTTTTTCAAAGAATTTCATAAATCAAGAAGTACACAGTATTTCAGAGATTTTTTATATTAGGGATTACAAATTATAATATTGCAGTTCAATTATTATAAATATTTCAATGTTTCAAGCAGGAGAAAATTTAATTTACATATAACTCTTTTCCAAAATAAAAAAATAAAAAAAAAGTTATTGGTTCCTCTTTTAGAGGTAGGCCGGGGTTCGGCAGATGCGCACATATTAGCTCCTATCTAATACAACGCTGCAGAAGGCTGGTAACCTTCTCAGCATAAATCACCAACCAATTGAGACTCTCGGTTTCCTTTCTCTGCCCCCCCCCCCCCCCACCCTCATCCCAGTAACAGAAGTTTTCGTGGGACTGACGTTGCAATTAGACTCTCCACCGTACGACGAATAATCACTTAACTTGGACATGATTTCGGCTCGCAAAACAAATTTCGCGCATAAAGGTGATAGTTGGGTGTGAAATCTAAACATGAATAATACCAACAATAAAGTAGCCTCGGAAAGGACTGAAACTTTGATTGACGAAATGCATACACACGGTAAACAAAAAGTTCGAGTTTCAGGCGATGAATGGAGACTGAGTGTTTGGAATGCTAGAGGAGTGAATGATCTTAAAGTAAGAGAACTACGAGAAACTATGCATGCTAGGAAACTAGATATTTTATGTGTACCTTAAACGAAGAAAAAGGGTTGCGAAAGTAGAAATATAGAAAATGGGATGTTGAAAGGCGGTTTTGAAATATGGTCAGGGGTAAACAGTGAATCACATGGTAGTCAGGGGGTCGGTTTAATTATGAATGAAAAAGCAAGACAACATCTCAAATATCATAATTTTATATCTCCCAGATTGTTGTGGGCTAGAATGAAGGCAGGAATCAGAAGATTATTTATCATAGCGTGCTACGCCCGAGTTGATAGTGACCCGAGAGAAGTCAAAGACGCCTTCTGGGACACTTTAAATGACACAATAAGTATTTGCGATAAAGGTGAAAAAATAATTCTGCAAGGAGATATGAACGGATGGATCGGTGTCCAACGTCAGGATACAGATACAGAAAGGGTGCTAGGTAAATTTGGGGATCCAACAAGAAAAAATTATAACGGGGAAAAATTAGTTAGCTTATGATTAGAAAAGGGCCTATTTATTACAAATACTTGGTTTAGACATAAAATGATCCACATGTACACCTGGCGTAAAGGAAATAGCCACAGTATAATTGACTTTGTCATTGCGGATGAAAGACTAAGAGAACTAGTTAAAGATACAAGAGTCATGAGGGGTTCCGAATGCAATACTGATCATTACCTCTTAGTCTCCAAAATAAATTTAGGGCGGGGATGGAGAAGAAAGAGAACAACAAAAGCAAAACAAACGCGAATAAAGATTTAAAATCTACAGAAACCGGAAGTGCGAATAGACTTTCAAAATAGGTTAAACGAACGTATAGATAAGACAATTTGAAAGGGGTTATTAAATAATAAAGATATAGAGAGCATGTGGACTTTGCTATGGGATATCATCGTTAAAACTGCGACCGAAGTATGCGGTGCGGCGGTTGTAGGAAGAAAATCTGGTGATGCATGGTGGAATGATGAAATTGAGGCAGCTAAAAAAGAAAAAAAAAGAAGCGCACAACAAAATGCTGAACATGCCAGGTCTTAGCGATGAGGAGAGAAAAAGGCTCAAGAATGATTACAGACACGAAAATAGGAAAGTTAAACGACTAGTCAAAGAGAGTAAAGAGAAAATCAGAACGGAAGAAGAGAACAAAATACAAAACTACTTTGAAGGAATAATGAAACTATTATAGAAACAGTTGAAGGAAAATAAAAGTACAGAGTTTGCCAGCATGAGAAACAGCAAAGGTGAAATGCTATATGATCTAGACGGTATAGTAGACGCTTTAAAAGACTCTTTTAAAGAACTATTAGGAGGTGAAGATATAGGACAACAAAACTGCGACATAAAACATAATGCACTAGAAAACCCAATTGAAAAAGTCTGTGTCACTGAGGTCAGAAACATAATAAAGAACTTGAAAAACGGTAAGGCTGCTAGTGTAGACAGTATTAGCGCTGAATTGCTTAAATACGGTGGCGAATACCTCACAGGTTGTGCGAATTGACAAATTTATGTATCGAGACGGGAGAAATCCCAGACGATTGGAGAAAAGCGATTATCGTACCAATATACAAAAGAAAGGGAGATAAAAGCAACTGCAGTAATTACAGAGTTATCAGCCTTCTAAGAACCGTAAGTAAAATATACTCAAAAATACTTATTCGTAGGGTAATGGAAATCACAGAAGAAAAGATATGGGAAGTCCAAAGTGGTTTTATGCCAAGAAGATCATGTACAGATCAGATATTTAGCCTAAGACAGATCAGAGAAAAAAGCTTGAGAGTAGGAAAGAAAGTTTTCTGTGCATTTATTGACCTAGAAAAAGCATTTGACAAGGTAAATAGAAGTAAACTTTGGGAAGTCCTTAAAGAGTACGGAGTTAATGGAGGGCTCCTGCAAGCAATAAAAACAATATATACAGGTAGTGAAGCGGGTGTAAGGGTAAATGGGAAACTGAGTGACTGGTTCGATATTATGCAAGGCGTGAAACAAGGATGCGTTATGTCCTCGTGGCTATTTATCATGTTCATGGATAAGTGTCTAAGAACTGCACTCTTCGACGAAGAAGGTGTAGATCTCCAAACAGTCAAGGTACGTGGGTTAGCTTTCGCAGATGACAAGATTGTTATGGCAGAATCAGTCGAGGATACCTATATACCTATTTAACCTATACCTATCTACTCTATACCTATATACCTATATACACACTACTATTTCCCAACCGAGCAAGTCACGCCTACCCCGAAGGGAAATGGCTTAATGGTATAATAATAATAATAATAATAATAATAATAAAATGCACTGGAGTCACATAAAAGCATTAAAGTACCAAGTACGAAATACGTATTATCATTCAAGAAGCATAATTATATTTTGAAATATCATAATTCAGGGTGGCCGCTGGACCGGGAAACCGGGATATGACCGGGAATTTTTTGAAACCGGGATATGACAGTGAATTTATTTTTTAACTGGGATTTTTACAAGTTTTTAGAAGAAAAATCTATCCAATCACTTGAAATATCAAAAGTTTCATATCGCAAGATATATAATGCAATTTAAAATAAGTTTGATTTCAACTTTTTTTTGAATGCTAAGTTGAATTGTTAACTTTATTAATTATGCAATCATTCAGTTTACAATGTGTAATTCTAAAATCTTTCACTATCAAAATTTGTCATTTTAGATTTTCATTTTTGAGGGTACATTTTCAATTAAAAGAATTTTTAAATGCAGTTCTTTAACAGATGATTTTAAAAATTGAACTGTAGTTCGTGTATTCGAAATTGAACAATAATTGATTGATTTTATAGGGCGTTTCTAAATCTGTTAAAATTAAACAGTTCACAGATTTTTACGTTAAAAATGGAACTTTTTCAATTCTAACGCCTTAGTAGTTACTAATCAAATGTAAACTTCAGATTAAAACTTTATAAACTATCTGTTGTTTCCGTCTAAAATACACCATTTTTAACGAATTCAATTTGAACATTTTTAAACAAGAATAAGAACAATTTTTTAATAGTCAGTAGTGTTTGGCTGTTCACCAGAAATGAACAATTAAAAATTAAATATTCACAACTAAACAATTTGAAACGGAATTGTTTGAAACAGAAAGCCTTGAATCGTTAAAATTTCGGAGAGCTAAACTTAAACTTTGAACATTACAATATTAATTTCAATTTTTCTAATTCAAAAAAATTTTATTTGTACGTGAAAATGTTGAATTTTGATGTGTGAATACAGATAAAAATTTATTCATTTAGAAAAAATTCGAGTAAGTCGAGGAGATATGTAGAAGTTTGTAAATAAAATTTTGAAGCTTCTAAGAATCCCTTGAAATCATTAAAACTACCATAAAACCTTTTAAATCCTCTGGAATAATTTTTTAGAATCCTTACAAAGTTTGGGAAATTCTTTGCGATTCCATAAATTTTTCTTTAATCTCTTAAAATCCCTTAAAATATGTTGAATAATATTAAATTCCTCAACTAACTCTTATGCAATCCCTTGGACTCCGTAAAATCTTTAGCTTACTTTAAATTTCCTTAAAACGTTTAAAAGCTTTGAAAATTCCTTGAGATAATTTTAATCCTTCGAAATTCTATCAATTCCCTTGAAATCTGTTGTAAATGGTTCTATAGTTTTAAATGCTTTTATTTTGTATTTTAGTATTCAATATTTAAATTGCACATTTTTCAGGTATGAATGTTTTCAATTTTCATTATTTTTATTTATAGTAAAATTTCTTTATAAAAATCGTCAATATATAATCTTGAAAATTTTAACACAGTTAGAATTATTTGAAACAAAATAATCTAACAGGTCTCTGCTTCTAAGATTTTTTCAATATCATTGTTTTATTTTCGCAACACTATCAATTTTTATTATGTGTGGCACCATTTGAGGAAAAAAGTGAATTTCTTTGTTTGAACTAATCTAATGTACAAGACATTTGATATGACAATAACAAAAGTTTTGGTACCAGAAAATATTTTCTAACAGTTAAAAATGTCTTACTTTACAGTAAATGTAACAAATTTCATCGTTTTATTTATATTCAATCATAATATGAAGAAAATGTATATTATAAATTTTTCCAAATATTTTATTTCAATATTCTTTCATTTTCTCAAATGCTTTTCACGTAATTATTGGTTTCGAAATATCTTATCTTCTTATCGGTACCATATGTGAGTGATGTGAAAATAAATAATAGACGAACTTTGGCCTTCTGTTGCAAATTCATTGTCACCTTTACGGATATGTTTTTCTCGCTGAATAAGCTACGAAATAAAAATTATGGAAATAAGAAAAAATACCGACACGGAACAAATTTAATTTGTTTTATTTATTTTCATTTTTATTTTATTTATTTCGTTACAATTTCAGAAGATAGTTGAATTTTCAACAAGAAAAGTTCAATATTGAACACGAAAGATCAATTTTCAACCCAAAAAAATTAATTTTCTACGAAATAGTTTGATTTTCGACCAAAATATTATCAACATAGTTGAATTTTACACCAAATAATGCAATTTTCTGACAAAATAGTTGATTCAAATAGTTCAATTTTCAAGCTAAAAAACAAATTTTTTAGAACAAATGAATTTGTGACCCGGGAAGTTTATCATTCAACAAAAAATATGAATTTACAACCCAAAAGAACGAATTTTTAACAAAATAATCAAATTTGAAAAAAAAGAGTTGAATATTCAGCCAAATACATGATTTTCTGATCTAGAAAGATAAATGTTCAACCATTAGAAATAATGTTTCAATAAAAGGACGAATTTTCAAAAAAATAAATGAATTTTCTCAACAAATAGATAAATATTTAAGCTAAAATAAAAATTATCTACAAAACAAATATTGAAATTTCTACCCCAAAATGTGAATTTTCAAAAAAAATTTAATTTACAACCAAAAAGTTAAAGGACCCCGCACAAAATGTATTGAAAAAAGGTCTCGGTGGATTTTGATAATTTTCTGATATTTTGTAGAACATGACCCCCCGAACAAAAAATCATAATGA
>CAKNYM010047324.1:33603-56685 GCA_932195095.1 Andricus curvator | reverse complement strand
TCATTATGATTTTTTGTTCGGGGGGTCATGTTCTACAAAATATCAGAAAATTATCAAAATCCACCGAGACCTTTTTTCAATACATTTTGTGCGGGGTCCTTTTTAACTAAAATTATGAATCTCAAAAAAAAAAAAATAATTTTCTTCAATGTAGTTTAACTTTAAACCAAGTAGCTGATTTTTCGACCAAAGAAGTTGAATTCTCAACACAACATGTGATAGTTGATATTTACACCAAAAAGTATTTTCATTTACAATCAAAAACAGTAGAATTCAATGGAAAAATATGAATGTTCAACCAAAAAGACACTTTTTTTACCGCATAATTGAATTTTTAACTAAAGAAGATACATTTCTACAAAAAGGTTAGATTTTTAACCGAACAGATAAATCTTAAAAAAAAATTAATTTTCAAAAAACTAGTTCAACTCTGAACCAAAAACTTGAATTTCTGACAAAAGATGACAAATGTTCAATATAATAGTTGCATTTTCAACCAAATAAATAAATTTTCAACCAAGTAGTACCATTTTTCCTTGCAGAGTAGAATGCAATTAAAAATGTGAAATTTGAACAAAATAGTTGAATCCTTAACCAAAACAGATGAATTTTCAATCGAGCAGTTGCATTTTTAGTTGAAAAGAATGAATTTTCTACAATGAGGATTAAATTTTACCAAAAAAGAAAAGTTTTTAACAAAATACATTAATTTCCAACCAAATAGTTGAATTTTTAACTAACAAACATCGATTTTCAATTAAGGATAATAATTTTGATCCAAAAAGGGAAAAAGTGGGTTAAAAAAGTTAATTCTCAACTAAAAAACGACTATTTAATAAAAAAGTTTTATTTTTGTTCAAAGAGATGAATCTTCACCTAAAATGATGATTCTTAAAAAGAAAAGAATTTTCAACAAAATTCAAACTGACTGTTGAATTTTCAACCAAAAAGATTCTGTTTTGATCAAGGAGATTAATTTACAACCAAAAATGAAAAATTTTCAACGAAACACATCAGTTTTTGACCAAAAGGTTCATTTTTCTACCAAATAGTTGAATTTTTAACTAAGAAAGAACAATAATATATTTAATGCTTTCACGATGATTCACTATAATAAAAGAAGGTGTTTTGCACACGATTGAAACCCATAAAACCTCCTTTTATTATAAAAAAGAACCATTTTTGAGAAAAAATGGAACATGGAAAATTCAGTTGAAAATATTGATTCTCAACCAAAAAAAAGGAATTTTTACAAGATTGTTAAATTTTGACCACATGAGATGAATTTGGATCAGAAATAATAAATCTTTAGGGAAAAAATTAATTAAAAGAAAAAGAATTGATAAATGGACATTTTTCAATTAAAAGTTGTTGAAATGCAGAATTTCAAATTTTAGCTTTTATGCATTGTACAGTTAAAATATTTTTCAAAAAAATACACAACCGCGCTATCATTTTCAATTCTATGACTTGTAGAATGAATAAAAAAATTTATAAATTTTCGAAATTATATAATTTTTAGCAATTTTAAGCTAGAAACATTAATTTAAACATTAAAGTTTGTTTTGAAACCTTTTTGAATATTCTCTTAAAATTTATTTTTCAAAAATAATTTAAAAATTTTCCAAGAATGTAATAATAATTTTATATCTTGGACCTCGAATTTCTCCTACAATTTTTTGAAAATCCTGCAAAAGTAAAAAAATTACCTGAAATTCATCCAGATGACACAAATGTTTTATTCATTCAAAACCTTACAAAATGCTTAAAAAACTTATAAATTTTGTGTTCGACACCTTCAAAAATCTACATTGTGTTTTAAATGTTTTGAAACCTTTTCACGTTTTAAAATATTTAGGAATATTTTTAAAACTTCTAAATATATTTCAAACTTACTCGATTATTTTCCAAATAAATAATTGTTTAATTATCATTTATTATTTAACAAATTTCTTGAGAATCTTTTCAAATATTCCCTTAAAATTAATGTTTCAAAATAAAAAATCATTTTTAATTTTCCCAGGAAACTTAAGATTTTTTTTTTATTTTCACAAACCCTTTGAAGATCCTTGAAAAGCTTCAAAATATTATTTCGAAATCTTCACAAATCTAAATTTAGTTTATTTTCCGAAATCTTTTCAAGTTTTAAATTAAGTTTGCATCTTCTCAAAACTTGTAAATATCGCTTAAATTGACTCGATTTTGTTCCAAATTAATAATTGTTCAATTATAATTTATGAATCAAAATTGAATGGTTTCACTTCCATAATAAAAATCTGTAAAATTAAAAGTGTTTTTATGACTTCAAACACCCAAATAAAAAAAATTTTAATCCTGTAGTTTTCTGTAATACCTTGTAGATTTTTACAACAAAGTAAAAAAAAGTTATACAAATTTTTGAATTGTAGTAACTTATACTTTATTGTTAATTTTTTTTACTTTTTTACAAGAAAATACAAGAACAAAATCAACTTTTTGTATTTAACTGTATTTTTCTGTTACAATTTTGTGAATTCTTTTACGAAAAAGGACATGCTTTAACAAAAAATTACAGTTGTAGATTTTTTTTTTAGTTGATTTTCTCACGAAAAAGGGGAAAATAGGGGAAAGATTAAACATTTATTCGTATATGTCGAAAAGAGCAAACAATATTTTTATAAGAAATGTTATATTTTAAAATAATTTTCAATGTTTTTTGGATTGATTCTAACCTGAAATTTCTTCAGCTTGAATCAAAGGAACATGTTATTATTTTTCATTTATGGGAAACATTTTTTTTTCGTGGTGTATACTGTATATAACTTTCCAAAATCGCAAACAATATGAAATCCCAAAAATCCTAAATTATGACATAAGTTTTTTCCCGAAAAAGCAAAATGATAAAATGTTTGATTGAAGCTGAATGAATTTCAGGTTCGACATATTCAACTTTTTTTTAAATGTGTGCATATGACTCAATCCAAAAAAACATTTTTTTTGCCCATTTTCAAAAAAATTGTTACAAAAATTTACAAAAAATACAACATTACAAAATAATACGAAACAATTTTCAAATACAAAGACAAATCACACAAATCAAATTTTGTATTCGAAATGATAATTTTTCGAGCTGGAAAAGGGCAGGAAAAAGCTCTGTCGCACCCTATCCCTTTCCCAGCTCTATAATTTCTTTAAAAAAATTGTCAGAATTATTCTATTTGAAAATTTATGATCGAAAAGTATGTCCTATTCATGAGTCAACTTTGAATTATGTCGGTGAAAAAAGTTTTTCTGTTTGACACAGATTTTTCAAATATTATAAATGAGCATAACTTCCTTAATCCTCAATAAAGTGTATTAATATTATAATGTATAGAATTCCTGAAAACAAAACAAGAATTCAACGATCAAATTTGGACAAACACCACAAAATGCTCTTATTGCAATTCCTAAAAACAAAAAAATTTGTTTTTTTGCACAAAAATAAAAAAGAGGAAAGAAAAATGAGAAGGCAACCAATCACATCCCCTTCCTTCTCTTTTTTATTTCTTGCGTCTTTTTTTTTTATTATTATCAAATCACAATATAAAAGCATGCACAATATTTACCAACGTTTCGCTGCTCACACTGCACCCATATCAAGGCAAGAAAAATTAGAGCAGGTATAATATATATACAATATATATAGTATAGTAGAGCATGTATTGCTAAATGTAATTAATCGTACTAGAATATCTTTTGTTTAATTTATCCAAATCAGTTTTTAAATTAATAGAAAAATAATTTTGTTTTTTAATATAAAGCATTTCCATGAATTCTCTCTTTCTCTCATTACTTTCACTGTGTAAAATTTCAACATTATCCCAGTCAAACTCATGGTCAACATCAACAAACCCTCTCGTATGTCTAGCAAGAACACTCTTATAACAACGTCCCAAACAAACATCACTTTTGTGTTCCTCCACCCTAGTATAAAGAAGTCTGCCAGTCTGTCCCACATAAGTCATGTTACAGATCTTGCAAGTGATCTTGTAACTAACACCACCTTTTTCAAATTTATCTAAAGGATCTTTACCAACAGTTATTATGGAATCAATTTTAAATGGTATACGGAAACTAGTATGAATATTAAATTTTTTAAACATAAATTCAATAGTTTTCGAAATTTGACCAAAAAAAGAAATAACAAAAGTATTGCAAGAACTATATTCTTTCAATTCTTCCTGATTATCTTTAGATAAAATGTTACTTTGTTTGTTTTTGATTTGTTGAATTCTAATTGTGATATGTTGCTCAATAAACTTTTGTCGGTAATGATTAAGAAAAAGGATATTCCTAACAATATTCAAATTCTCTTTGTGAAATGAAATGTGGGACAAACCTAGAGCTCTGTCAAATAAGTTTTTGATCACTGCAATTTTGTTTTGAAAAGAATGAGCCAAAAAGAAATTTAAAATTCTACCTGAATATGTACTTTCCCTATACCAACTGGTAATAATGTTACCATCCTGACCCTTAGTTACTTCTACGCTCAAAAAACTGATTCTATTATTGTTCTCTATTTCATGGGTGAACTGAAGTTTTGAATGAAAACTATTAAAACCATCAAAAACTGCCTGTAACTTTGCTAGAGGAACACATAATATGGTGTCATCAACATACCGAAGGTAAAAGGGCAAAACAAAATCCAGTCTCGAATTTTTGCCTATAAAAAGATCCAATGAATTTAAAATAAGTTGAGTTCATAATGAAAACTATCCCTTTGATACAATCTTTTTGACTTAATCGAGTACGTGTTTTTATATTATCCCATCTATTTAAAATTGCCTGTTTAACCAATTCAAGGGGTATACTTGGAAACATTGCAAAAACATCCAAAGAAATCATTACATGGTCATCAGGAACAGTGTTTGAATAATAATTTTTTGGAATTCCCAGCTATTTTTAATATTGTATTTGGAAGTTGTAATTGAGTCTTTAAGTATCAAATTAAAGTTTTGTTCTAAAAATTTCGTGGGAGTGTTAATAGTTGAAATAATCAATCTCAAAGGATAGCCATCTTTATGAATCTTTCTCAAACCATAACATCTTGCAAGAACTGTGTCTTCGGTATTTACATCAGTCCATCTTATATCCTTTCCCAAAAGTCCTTTCTTTCTCGAATTGTCTAGATTCTTGAAAGTGTCTCTTCTTAATTATTTCAACGTATTTTCATTCAATAATTCAAAGTTATCACGATTGGAAAGTAAATCCTCCATATCCCTAATATAATCCGATTTCTTCATACAAACTGTAATATTGCCTTTATCAGCATTCATGCAAATTATATCAGGGTTGGTTTTAAGGAAATCTTTTGTTATCCTGAAACCTTCAGAAATTTTACGATCAATACTACTAATGTGCAAACAATTTTTATCAACAAAGCTCTTCGACAAGTGTAAAACCTTGTTTCGGAAATCCTGTTGATCTAATATTGGAATTTTGTGTATACTTGATTCGACATCTTTGACTATTTCCATAATTTGTTCCGATTTACTTTTAATCACATGGTTACTAAAACCTTTACCTAATCTGAGAATATCTGTAACTGAATCAGGAATTCAAATATTTGCCAAATTTACAAACCAAGGATCCTTATCTTCTTTTTCAAAAATCTTGTGTAAATTTAAATTTTGCTCTTGAATATAAGTTTGTTGATCAATCAAAATAGAAAGTTTGTTCCCATGTTTTTCATCATCGTTTAAAAATCTTCGATTAAGGAAAATCTGATGTTTTAAAAGATCAATGATTTTATCTTGTGGCAAACATACTTCTCATTTACTTTTGATTGTGGAAATTTTTACTTTTAAAAAATTAACATGATTTGAAGCATCCTTGATCAGTAAATTCAGCATTGAGAGTTTGAAATTCTTTAAATTATGTTCAAATTGTCTATTGCAAAAATTACTGTGAAAAGCAAAATCTCGAAATTTGTTATCCAAGAATAATTTTTTTAGGTAAAACATCATTTCTTCGACATTCAATCAAAAACCTTTCCTGAAGGATACTGCCTCTTAATTTTTGGTTGATATCACACCATAATTTAACCTTTCTGAAGGCTTCAGGACCATATGCAACTTTGATCTGGTTAAAAAACATCATTTCAAACGAAGGGTGGTTAGAAATGACCTCCAATCCAAGTCAGCTAAATTGAAATTTAAGAATTTTAAATTAGATTAAAATCAAATACAAAATCCCATTTAGCGTCCAATAATCAAGTTATTGTATAGAATTCCAGAAAACAAAACAAGAATTCAACGATCAAATTTGGACAAACACCACAAAATGCTCTTATTGCAATTCCTAAAAACACAAAAGTGATGGTCGTTTAGGACGTTGTTATAAGAGCGTTCTTGCTAGACATACGAGAAGATTTGTTGATGTTGACCATGAGTTTGACTGGGATAATGTTGAAATTTTACACAGTGAAAGTAATGAGAGAAAGAGAGAATTCATGGAGATGCTTTAAATTAAAAAACAAAATAAGTTGTCTATTAATTTAAAAACTGATTTGGATAAATTAAACAAAAGTTATTCTAGTATGATTAATTACATCGAGCAATACGTTTTCATGGGTCTTGACTTTCTCTCATTTCTTTTTTGTTTATAACGGATTTGTCTTTTGACCCACATTCAGTTGTCAGGTATCGAGATAATAGCGTCGTTATTTCGTTGCTGTTCCTACCTGCTCTAATTTTTCTTGCCTTGATAAGGGTGCTGTGTGAGCACCGAAACGTTGCTAAATATTGTGCATGCTTTTACATTGTGATTTGATAATAATAAAAAAAAAGACGCAAGAAATAAAAAAGAGAAGGAAGGGGATGTGATTGGTTGCCTTCTCATTTTTCTTTCCTCTTTTTTATTTTTGTGCAAATAAAAACAAATTTTTTTGTTTTTAGGAATTGCAATAAGAGCATTTTGTGGTGATTATCCAAATTTGATCGTTGAATTCTTGTTTTGTTTTCAGGAATTCTATACATTAACTTGATTATTGGAGGTTAAATGGGATTTTGAATTTGATTTTAATCTAATTTAAAATTCTTAAATTTCAATTAATACTATAGATCAATGGATTCGTCTTGAACCAAGGAATCTTTTATATTCTTGCATCAACTTTGAATTATGTTAATGAAAAAAGTTTTCCTATAAAAAACCGATTTTTAAAATATTATCGAGTGCTAAAAAAAATGCAATAAACATTTTTAGAAATTCTTCGGTCAGTTTCAAGATATTAGTGGTGAAAATAAACCCTCTAAATTTCATCAATTTATCTGCAACCGTTTTCAAGTTATCGTGTTCACAAAAAAGTGTGACATCCACACACCCATCCGGAAAATTGCTCAGAACATTGTATTAGACATTTTTAAATTGAGGAAGGTTTAATTAAATGAATTTAAAAATTTTGGAAAATATTACCATTACAAAGCTTGTTCTATAAGGAAGCAAAACTACTATATATTTTGTAATGTTATTGGTACCTTATTTATTCATAAATAATGTATTTAAAAGCTATAATTGCTCTAATTATTATTCAATACTGGGTGCACTTACTAATTTCAGAGAATTGTCCGCGTAATTCAAATATCGTGTATTTAAAGAGGAAAGGGGAAAAAGGGGAATTTCAAGAAAAAAGGGGAAACTAAGAAATTCATTTTCCACTAGAGCAGTTTCAGAGGTTGTAAGTTTTTAAATTTCACTATGTAAAAACAAGCGTTTGGTAGGTTTTGTGAGGATACTATCGTCCTCCACGAGTTATTACTCTTTTAATATCAATTAAAAAAAGTAGTCCTTTAAATAAAATAAAAATAAAATAAAAAAACCCTTGAATCTTAGAAATACTATATTATAAGATCCTTTCAAATTCCGTGTTATTACATCAAGTCTGATGATGTACCTGAAAATATTTTGAGGTATTTGAAGCCCTATGATATCCCATGAGATCCTGAAAAAATTTATTAAAATACCTCATTGAGAGTATTAAAAATCCCTTAGAAATACTGAAATCTTCCGAAATCTCATAAAATTACGCCAAATCCTTTGAAATATTAGCAAATCTTGGAAATCTTCTAAAATCCCTTAAGAGTCTTTTCCAATATCCTAGAATCTTGTAAATTCTGAGAAATTCTTTCAAATCTTCCCAAATTCAAGAAAATTATTTAAAACTGCACAGTAACCGAAATATTTTAAAATTAACTTCAAATCTTTGAAATTCTGCGAAATCCCTTCATTTCTGTGAAATTCTTTATGGATTATGGAAATATTATGAAATGTTTAGAATTCCTTTCAAATCTTGAAAATTCTATGAATTTCAGAATCCCTGTAAATTTCTGGAAATTCTTTGCAAGTTCATACATTTTGCTTTAATCTCTGAAAATACCTTAAAATATGTTAAATAATGTTAAATCCCTCAACTAACTTTTATGCAATCCCTTGGACTGCCGTAAAATCTTTAACGTATTTTTAATTTCCTTAAAACGTTTAAAAGCTTGGAAAATTAATTGAAATAATTTTAATTCTTCGCACTTATATCAATTCCCTTGAATTCGAAACAATTCTCATAAAATTGTTTGTTGAATTGATCAATTAAAAAGATATAATTTTAATTTTGAAGAATTTAAATCTGAAAGAGTTTTATAGTTTTAAATGCTTTTATTTTCTAGTTTAGTATTCAATATTTGAATTGCACATTTTTTCAGGTATGAAAGTTCTAAATTTTCCTCGTTTTTATTCACAGCAAAATTTACTTATAAAAATCGTAAATAATAAGTTTCAGTCCAACTTTTCAACAAATATAAAAGTTTGAAACAAGTTCTGTTAGTAATTTCACTTTTTTGTTTGGACTAGCTGTTTATAATATTGAAAATTTTAACATATTTAGAATTATTTGAAACAAATTATCTTACAGATTTCTGCTTCAAAGATTTCTTCAATATTATTGTTTTATTTTCGCAACGATGTCTGTGAGCAAATCAAGGACAAATATTGATGGTTCGCTTATTAATGTTTATTATTTGTGGCGCCATTTGAGGAAAAAAGTGAATTTCTTTGTTTGAACTAATCTAAGTAGAAGTCGATTGACGATTAGAAAAGTTTTAGTACAAGAAATTGTTTTTTTTTTAAATTAAGAATGTTTTACTTTACAGTAAATGTAACAAATTTCATCGTTTCATTTATATTCAATCGTAACATGTAGAAAATGTAGATTAAACATTTTCGAGATGTTTTATTTAAATATTCTATCATTTTCTCAAATGCTTTTTACGTAATTTTTTGTTTCGAAATATCTCATCTTCTAATCTGTACCATATATGAATAAAGCTATGAAATAAAAATTATGGGAATAAAAAAAATACCAATACAGAACAAATTTTACTTTTGAGCAAAAGAGCCGATTTTTCAATGAAATAGTTGAACTTTTAACCAAATAGATAAATTTCTAAGCCAGAAAAACAATATTTTTAGAAGATAGTTGAATTTTCAACAGGAAAAATTCAATATGAAAGATGAATTTTTAATCCAAAAGAATTAATTTTCAACGGCAAAAGTTAAATTTTCTATCAAAAAAGATCACTTTACCAACATAGTTGAATTTTACACAAAACAATGCAAATTTCTAACAAAATAGTTGATTTGTTAAGCCAAAAAACAAATTTTTTAGAAGACAGTTGAATTTTCAACTCAAAATATAGAATTATCAACAAAATAATATAATTTGCAAAGAAAAGATTTGAATATTCAGCCAAATATAGGATTTTCTAATGTCGAAAGATAATTTTTCAACCATTAGAAATAACGTTTTAACAAAAGAAGGAATTTTCAAACAAAAAACATATGAATTTTCTCAACAAATAGTTAAATTTTAAAGCCAAGATACAAATTATCTACAAAACAAATATTGAATTTTTTACCCGAAAATTTGAATTTCGAAACAATCAATTTACAACCAAATAGTTGAATTTTCAATTAAAATTATGAATCTTGAAGAAAATAATTAATTTTTTACAATGCAGTTCAACTTCATACCAAGTAGTTGATTTTCTGGCCAAAGAAAATTAATTATCAACAAAACTGATATTCAAACCAAAAAACATTTTGATTTAAAATAAAAAACAGTAGAATTCAATGAAAAAATATGAATTTTCAACTAAAAAGATAAATTTTTTCACCATATAATTGAATTTTCAACTAAAGAAGATACATTTCATAACAAAAATGGAATATCTGAATTCACAGATACCAAAATCAACTTAGAAAAATAATAATTCTCAACAAATAAAGTTTGTTACAAAAAGGTTAAATTTTGAACCAGAGAAATTAATCTTAAAAAAAATGAATTTTCGAAAACCTTGTTCAACTTTCAGCCAAGTAGTTGAATTTTTGACAAACAATGACGAATTGTCAACATAAAAGTTTCATTTTTAACACAATAATATAATTTTCAACCAAGTAGTACAATTTTACCTTGAACAGTAGAATTTTATAAAAAATGTGAAATTCAATCAAAATAGTTGAATCCTTAACCAAACCATAAAAATTTAACTATTTCGTTGCAATTTTATTTTATTTGGTTGAAAATTAATTTAAAATCTAAGAATTTCAAATTAGATTAAAATCAAATTCAAAATCCCATTCAACGTACAATAATCCAGTTAATGTATAGAATTCCTGAAAATAAAACAAGAATTCCACGATTAAATTTGGACAAACACCACAAAATGCTCCTATTTCAATTCCTAAAAACAAAGAAATTTGTTTCTTTGCACAAAAATAAAAAAGAGGAAAGAAAAATGAGAAGGCAACCAACCACATCCCCTTCCAAAATTTGTTTGTCCAAATTTGATCGTTGAATTCTTGTTTTATTTTCAGGAATTCTATACATTAACTTGAAAATTAATTTTTTACTGAAAATGTAACTACTCTATTTTCAGTGGAAAATATATCTGTTTTGCGTAAAAGTTCAACTATTCTATTAAAAATTCGTCTTTTCAGTAGAAAAGTCATTTAAATAGTTTTTTTGCAATAGTAGTAGTAGCCTCAGGGACTCAATATTTGACTACACGCAGAAAAAAGAAATGTAATATTTACTAATGAAGAAATGTAAAGTGTTTCTTGTAACCGTAACAGCAAAAACTGCTCTTAATGAAGGGTTGAAAATGTCAAAAGCACTTAGCATTTCGTAAATTTCACAATGAATTTAGAGTGAATTTAACGGTAATCCTTTAGTAAAATAAATCTCTATTCCCTAGTATGAAATACGGTAAGATATGTAAAATCCACTGAACCGAGACTACAATAGTGGTGCAGTGAACATTGCAGAAGGATCGGTACATGCTACCGATCCGAATAGCTTGTTTAGCTCGCCCTCAAAGTCGTAATAACGCAACCTATCCGCGCGAACCACCGGATGAATTCATGACGCTATCGGCAATGGATGGATTGAATCACCTAAAAAACATTTATTTTTGACATTTCTCCTGAGTCGAAGTATAGGTCCTTTTTATATTCTCCATGGTGCTGAATGAATTCTTTTTTGGATCTCCTTAATACTCGACATCCTTGTTTGATTCTCTTAGGTCTTATTTAGTCCAATTTTAATCCTCTAAACTAAAATATTAATGATTAACTATTTTGAAGTATGTACCATTATCACTTATAAAATATTATTCTGATCTTTCATTACAATTTACTGCAGATTATTATATTATTATAATTATATATATTATATAATTATATTATATTAGTTTTTTGTTTACAACAAACAACAATTATAAAGTGCATAAAGAAATTAAAAATTATTTTAAATTTATATTCGTGATAAAAAAGGTATTTCTTTCTTTAAATTTAAAAGCGATTATTTATTTTTAAAGGAGTAAAATCAAATAGTTATTTTAACTTTCACTTTATAGGTCTATTTTGTGACCAAAGAATCGTTTATAGTAATTGTACAATGATTATTTGTTGCAAACGATTGATTTGCACTTTTCATCATTTTAAATAAGCGCGCCAACTGTAACCAATCTGGTTCTCGACGCAACGTATGCGCGTTCAAACAGCAGACCGTGGTCGTGGACGATCGATCAGATCAATCGACCGAAGTAACCACATGTTTTGGTATCATTACGAGAATTTTCCCAAGTGTAGTCGGCATTTTCCTTCGAAAGTGAAATTGTTTTGGCTAAAAGTCAATCGACGAAATTCGTCATCATGAGAGTCAAGAAGTACGCTCTTACTTGGTGGCTAAATAGCATGTACAAAGCTGTGCTTGAATTATCCACATTTCCCGTCAAGCACAGGACTGTTAACTCGATTTCCAGTTTGACATGGGTCGATCACAAAACTGGAGCAAAAACGAAGGCTCAAGCAAAAATACTAGCAATTTCAGGTATGTAAGCATTCCATATATAATTGTGAAAACATACAAAGCTATTGTGTGTAGCGATTTTAATCGATCGAAAAATTTCTATACCTTGGACGACATAACCTACAAATTGCTACGACGAAATTTCCTGAGCTCAGCGTATGTTAATTGTAGAATTCATTTTGCAGATAATTTGAAATCATGAACAGTGGCGCAGTCGAGGCCTGGCGGGGTCTGGTGCCGCCATGGTACTTTTTTTAAAGGCCTGGCGGCGGCAAGCCACTTTCTTGTCACACGAAAAATTCTTCCAGTTACGGGCCCTCCATAAACTACTTTACCCATTTTTGGTTTTTTAACCTCCCCCTACCCCGAAAGTAACGTAGCCGTCGGCTAAAGACGGCTTTTACGTTTATAAATTCTTTTAAATAAAAAATTCAAGTAAACTGTAGCATTAACAACCAAACAGATAAACTTTCGAGTAATAGAGACGAGTTTTCCAAAAAAATATATCAAGATTTAACCAAGTAGTAAAATTTTGACGCCAAAACGACGACTTTTTTGGAAGACGGTTAAATTTTTAACAAAAGTTACTTTTTAACCAAGAAAGATAAATTTTCAAACAAGAAGTATGATTTTTCAATCCAAAAGGATTAATTTTTTACAACATAGTTAAATTTTCGACTAAAAATGATGACGTTCACAAACTAGTTAAATTTTCCAAAGATAACTAGATTTTTAACAAAATAGTTGAATTCTCAACCAAAAAGTTGGACTTTCAACAAACAAATTTTTCTATCCAAAAAAACGGCTTTTTTAGAAAATATATGCATTTTCTACCAAATAGTTGAAGTTTCAACTTATACAATATACAGGATAAAGTTTCAACCAAAAATATAACAGTTAAATTTTCCAATAAAAACTCTGATAAAAAAAAATAACTTTGTACCAAAAGAAGGAATTTTCAACCAAATTGTTAAATTTTCAACCAAGAAGATCAGCTTTCAACACAGAAGAATAATTTTCTAACAAAAAGACGACTTTTTAACCAAATATATATTAATTTTCTACCAAATAGTTGAATTTTCAACAAAAAAGATTCATTCTCTACTAAAAAAAAACGACTTTGCAATAAAATACATGAGTTTGCTACCAAATAGTTCAATTTTTAAGTTATAAAATATACAGCTTAAAGTTTCAACAAAACCTTAAATAGTTAGATCTTCAGATAAAAACTTTGTTAAAAAAAGTAACTTTGAACAAAAACGAATTTTCGACAAAATTGGTAAATTTTCAATCTAAAAGATCAATTTTCAACAAGAAAGAATAATTTTCTACCCAAAAAGATGACTTTTCAACTAATTACATCAATTTTATACCAAACAGTTTCATTTTTAACTTACACAATATACAGGATAAAGTTTAAACCAAATACTTTAGTTTTCTACCAAACTGTTGAATTTTCAAACCAAAAAGATGAATTGTCCACAAGACAGTAGAATCAATTTAGAAGAAATTATATTTACGTATTTTTCGATATATAATCAATAAATGACTTCTGAATATGTAATTGAAATACTTTAATAATAGGAAAGAAGGTAATCAATCAAAAGGCAAGAACAAGGAAATTGAAAGAGGTTATGAAGGTTCAGCGATTTTTGAAGTTCTAGGAGGAAATAATGATAAAATCATAAATGCCACATTTGCACGTTCCAATGCGGATCCCTTTAATTTGTCAAGAAATGACTTTCATCATCCTCAAATACAGAGAGGTGAATATCAATCTATTAGAATTTCTTCGTTAGGATATTAAAAATCATTTCAATTAATCTTAAATTATATATTTAGAATCAAATGCTTCATGGACTCCCCAGCATCAAGACATTTCGCACGACTCGAGCAAATCTCAATCCGACAGAATAAATTGGGCGGATTGCTTAGCGCCTCTTCAATTAAGATTTCAGTTAAACTGCATCACGTTTTTGATTCATGGTATTTATTTTATGTCAATAAAATATACTGAAAAAAATTATTCAATTTTCATTATAGAACCAGAACTTTTTTATAAATTTGAAACCAAAATTTGGGTATTCTTTGAAATAGGAAAAATTTCAATTCAAATGTTCTGAACAAATATTCATTACTAAACATACAGAAATATTACATCAATCTACCTTTCCATTCAACGAACGAAGCACAAAGTTATCATTAAGAATTTATTGAATATATGAATTTTATAATCTACTAGATATGTCTTACATTCAATAAAATCACATTGTAATTTTATTTTGCATTCGATACAAGTAAGAAGATGGATGGATGCAAAATTTCTGTATAATGTAATTAAAAAAATGTAAAGTAATGATTATTTGTTAGGAATATTTGAATTGGAATTTTTGTTATTTCAAAAAAAGCGCGCTCTACGACGCTTGCGCAATAGAATAAAAAGCACTGAATGTAGGATCTACGAGAATCCAAGAAGTATTTCATTAAGTCCGTTTTATGACCTCTAAACATGCAAAAATGGAAATTTGTGCACATTTTGAGTAGTTAAGTAGTACTTGAATTATATTAAATTAATCCTCATTAGATCCTCATAAAGTCTCCGTGGTAAGAGAATTTAAGAGAATAAAAAAGGACCTATATTTCGACTCGGGGTGACACTAGTCACATTACTCTATATCCGCACTTAGCAATGAAGGGGTTTTATAATAAATAACACAATTTTGGATGGCATATCTTATTCACAGGTCGCGTACAGTTTAGAGTTTATTGGAGCAAGACTTGTTTGCGTTCCGCGACTGTTCCAGCTGACTTGTATGGATATCAGGTAAATGCGAGAACTTTTGTCGTGTGCCGCGATGGCATGCACGCGTATTCAAAAGTCGTTACCGAGGTCGCCACCTTAGTTACAAATGCATTTCGGAATTATTTCACAGATCGCAACTCGTGTAATAGTGTAGTGGGTAAGATAATCGACTTGCGTGCTTAGGTTTATGCGTTCGAATCGTCCCCGTTGCGTGCGAAATTTTAATTGTATTATAAGCGTTGTAACTTCCAAATACCGATTAATTATAAGTATATCCGAAAATATATCTCAGAATTAACCGTGTATTTATTTATTAATTATTTTTTAACAATATTTTTTTACAATTTATAGAGACGTCCAAACTATAGTCTGTACCGTTAACATAAGTTAGATCTGTTTATATTATCCGTCAAAGCGACATGATAATTCGTAATTGCAGCATCGAGGAACAGTGCAGAATAGCGACTGGATCGGTAAATTCTACTGATCCGCAGGTCAGCAGTACTTGAAAATCGGTACTGGTAACCATCAATGATAGTCATATTCAGTTGCCTATAATTGTAACATTTACTGAACTACCGTGTTGTCCAAATACGCGTACTTGGAAGATCAGTAGATTTAACTTGGTTTTCAGTAACATGTAAGATTCTTTTTTCTGCGTGTAGGGAAGTGATGCCGGGGAGGACATTTATTTAGCGGGGAAGACTTGCCCTATGAAAGCTTGTCGTAACCTCAGATAATTTTGGTAAAAAACATCTTGCGTTCAAAACTATGTTCATAGTAGGAGAAGAGATATACGAAATTATACAAACAATTGAAAAAAAACATTTTATATAAAGAACTATACATGTGATCAACATAGGTGGCGTTAAACGAAGAAAACAGCCTTAGGAGCGAAAATGAGTTTACAAGAAAAAGCAAATCAAAGTGAAAGGAAAACGAACAGGTATGGCAAAGGGACCCTCGTGCTTTGAGCTCAAGAAAATTCAATTTTGATCGTGGATCAATAGGGATTTTTTATTCTATAGGGGGAGTCTTCATTATTCAGAATCAATAATAACCGGGAAATCGATTTTTTGGTCCTGAAGCTGCTTTCCTTGTTCCACGTCACATATGCTTTTTGTTCGAACAAATAACCAAGCAAACAACTAGCGAAACAGATTTTTATTGATTTAACGTTATCTCTGCCGAGGTGCCAATTAATTAAACAAATTTTTTAATGAAGCGAGATTCTGCTTATTTGAATAGTTTTGATAATCCACTGTCTTTTTGCGCCGATTTTGTCTTACGTTCCAATTTTTTGTATAGAAATGCAAATACAAATTAAAGTTGGACAAATTTTCTGTGTAAGCAAAGAAGTTTTATAGTTTCGATTATTATCATATTTATTTATTATTATTAATATTATAGTGACGAATTTGGGTGACTATTCAAGAATACTGATTGCTGTTGGCACATCGTGGGTGTGGTGAGCCCACACTTGTAGTTATTTACTACAAGAAACTATCCACCTAGAAACACTACCCGAATCGGGTAGTGTCACGCCTACCCTGAAAGGGAAATGGCTTAATGGTATACATACATAGTTATATACACACTATTTATTTAATAAAATTTATCCTACACTGTTAAAAATGTTTGGGGTTCTCCAACACTTCTACAATACAAGCGTAAGGTAAAATTGCCAACACGGTATTGGAATGACGAAATTGCAATACATGTATTGTAAGTGCTGTAAATCGTGAAGTCACCGCCGAGCATTCTAATACATGTATTTTAAGGTTTATAAGTCGAAAATTGTACACAAGTAATTCACGGAATTAATAAAATTCACGTACATAATTTTTTTTCGTACCTTGCGTCGTTTTTCTGAAAATTCAATTTCTTTTATTTTTAAGGTTATTTTTCACGATTAAAACAAAAACTATGCATCCTATCAAAAAATTGAAAGTGATAAATTTATAGCTCTTTTCTAAGATAACAACTTTTGTCTAATTTCTGTTTTCTTAGCTTGTCTCGTTTGTCCAGAAATTTAATTTTTTATTTTTAATGTTGTTTTTTATGAATAAAATAAAAACTACGCGTCCTATCAAAAAGTGCTCACTAACAAATTTGTAGATCTATTTGGGTGCACAGTTTTAGTAACATTATTTGTCGTATCTTGCATAATTTGACCGCAAAATGGAATTCTTTATTTTTCCTTATTTTTTGTGCGGTGCAAATTTGAATTTTTGATTTTTCAAGAAAATTACCAAAGTTGTGGTGATAATCTTGTAGGGCTTTCAAAAAGCAACATTTTTCTTTTCTTGACTTTTTTCCATATCGTGCGTTATTGAACTTGAAATTTTCACTTTCGTTTATTTTTTTTCAATTTTGTAAGTGCTATAACTCTGTTAAGTTTTCTTTTATCGAAAAAGTCATGAGGAGAAATTATTCGTCTTCTCTCAAAAAAAAAAAAAAAAAAACATTTTTGACAAAAACTTGAATAGTATCGGTTAATTTTCATTCCTAAAAAAGTATTTCCAATAAAAAACTAATTTTCAATCAAAGAGATAAATTATTAACCAGAAGGATAAATTTTCAACCAGAAAGGTTAACTTTCTACCACAAAAGATTAATTTCTAATAAAATCTTTAAAATTATCAAACAATTATTTGAAATTTTAAAGGAATTTTCTACCTAATAGTCCAATTTTACCCAAAGAAATGAATTTTCAACCAACAATATTAATTTTATACCAGGAAAGTTGAATCATCAACAAAATAGAGGAATTTTCAACCAAATAATTGAAGTTTAAACTGAAGAAGAGAAATTTTCAACCAAACATGGAATGATTAAATTTGCAGTTAAAAAAATGAATTTTCACCAAAAGAAAATTTAAACAAAATAGTTTATTTGAAAAAAAAGGATTTTCAACTAAAATGATGAATCATTAACCAAAAATATTAATTTCCAAAAAAGAAGTTTCACTTTTTACTAAGTATGTTGAAGTTCCAACCAAAAGAGATAAATTCTCGAATAAAATGTAATAGTTGATATTTCAACCAAAAAAGATTTTTATTTTAATCTAAACACAGCTGAATTCCACAAAAAAAAATGAATTTTCAACCAAATAGTTCAGGCCTCCACCAAAAAAAACCACGCGTCCTATCAAAAAGTGATCCCTAACAAATTTGTAGATCTTTTTTGAACGCACACTTTTTGTTGATTCATTTCTCTCGTTCCTTGCGTCGATTTTCCAAAAATTCAATTTTTTCATTGTTAATGTTATTTTTCACGATTGGAATAAAAACTACGCATCCTATCAAAAAATAATTACAAACAAATTTGTAGCTCTTTTTTGGGTAAACAAATTTTGTCTATTTTTCCGTATCTTGTGTCGTTTGTCTAAAAATTCAATTTTTCTTTTTCTAATGCAATTTTTTACGAATAAAACGAAAACTGCGCGTCCTATCAAAAAGTGATTTCAAACAAATATGTAGATCTTGCTTTAATACACAATTTCTGTCAATCAATCTTTTTTTGTATCTTGTATAGTTGACCGAAAAATAGAAATTTTCATAATTTTGTGCTATCAAAATTAGAATTTTCGATTATTCAGAAAAAAAATGAAAAGTTGTTGCGATAATCTTGTCGAGTGTTCAAAATGCTTTACTTTTTTTTTTTTTTTTTTTGAATTTTGTAAATGCTATGTACTACTAATAACCGCACATCGAATTTCTAAATTTCGAAGAAAAGTGGTCTCAAAAATTTTGAAAATGCTCTCCCTTTTTTAATTTTTATCCACAATGGCTGGCTAACGAACTTGACCTCAATTTAGGACACTTAAAGAGTATATCAAAGTGTGTATTGATCCAAAAAACAAATTTTTTGGTTGAAACTCCTATAGTGTTTACTTAGTTAAAATTTTCTTTTTTTTCGAATTCTAGTGGTTTTTTCCTTCCCCTTTCAAAATTCGTCAGAAAATGTTTTAAAAGTTTAAAAATAATTAAATAACGAGGAATTATTAGAAAATCTAAAAAGGTGAATTTCACAAAAACCCCACACTTATACCTTTCGGCAATTTTCTACTAAATTTAACCTTTCATAGCGAACATATCCTTTGAGTATGATGCGAGCTGACCCATTTTTGTGGACAGGAGAATATTTTTTAATATAATCGAATTTTCGCGGTTTTCACGGAAAAACGCATGGTATAAAAAAATTAACATAAAAGTTTGCACATCTGGAAAAATTCTGAAAAAATTCCTTCTGCTTTTTTCTGATATCTTACTTAAGGCTCAAGGAGAATTTTAAATTTGAATCCTTTTTGCTTAAAAATTGGACCATTTCGTTGAAAATACATCTCTGTAGGTCGAAATTGAAAATTTTTAAAGTCATCCTTTTTTTCGGAAATGCGACTGTTTTTTTATACTTGCATCTTTCATGTTTAAAAATTAACTTTTGTATTGAAAATTCAACTGTTTTCGAAAAACATCGTTTAAAATCAATTCAAAAAGCGGCCTTGATCTTTCTACTAATAATTCAATTTCTTTCAATTTGAAGAACTTTTTAAATCGTATGGAAATTGAAAGATTAAATTACTTTTGACGTATAAATTCCTGTTAATATTCCCTATTTATTTTCAAACCATTGTGAGCTTTTTGTCCACAAGCTTTTTTCGGTCAGCTAGCTTGTTTTTTAATCTGCAAGCTTTTTTGACGACATTTTTTGGGCCCAAAACCTTTTTTTTTTTGCTCTGGAGCTTTTTTCAACTCGCGAATTTTTTTGGGCTCGCGGCGTTATCCAACTCACACACAAAAAGATCGGCTCGCGCGGGTCAAGCTTTTGCGCATCGCATTTTTTATATTAATGTGAAAAATAAACGAAACAAAATATGAAGTGTGGACTGCAGCTCAATAAAAGGTTGAACTGCATTTTCTATATATAGCCTATTTTTAATCGAGCTTGAGCTCGAGTTCGAGTCCAGTCACCAGCACCATTTTTTTTATTTTAGTGATTGAATCAACAGAACCACATTTGAGACACCAGTAAGATTAATTAACAGATAATTATGTTTTTCTTTAGGGATGGGTAAAAATCAGAAATATCTAAATTCAATTTCATCTTTTTCCATTATTTATTTCATTGTTATTCTTCACATGAACAATGGTTATCACATTGTTAAAAATAGTATTAAATTAAAAATACCAATGTATATTAAAATTAATATCTCAAGCATATGAAATCGCTATATGTGTTTATTAAATTTCATATACATTCATGATAATCGGTCAGATAATTCCATTTTACACAAAATCAAAATAAGATCAGCAATAATTTTCGATTCCTAATAATAAAACACGATACCGTCTTACGATTATTCAAAAATAAAATTAGATATTAAGTCGAAAAGTTCAATTACGTAAATAAATGACAAACCTAGCCTACAATCAACTTTACTCACATTAAATTTCTACCATTCAGGGCAAACTTTGGAAAGAGTTCCACATGTACGTTGCACTTTAATCCTGAAAAGTAATTCAATCGACGAATTTTAGATTATTACTTCAATTGCGAATATCAGTTTCTAGCAGAAAAATCTGCTTTCTTTAAATCTTATCAAATATTCGCAACTGAAGTAATAATCTAGAATTCATCGATTGAATTACTTTCTATGATTAAAGTGCAACGTACATGTGGAATTCTTTCCAAAATTTGCCCTGAATGGTAGAAATTTAATGTGAGTACAGTTGATTGTAGGCTAGGTCTGTCATTTATTTACGGAATTGAATTTTTCGACTTAAAATCTAATTTTATTTCTGAATAATCGTAAGACGGTATCATGTTTTATTATTAGGAATCGAAAATTATTGCTGATCTTATTTTGATTTTGTGTAAAATGGAATTATCTGAGCGATTATCATGAATGTATATGAAATTCAATAAACACGCACCTAAACAACGATTTCATATGCTTGAGGTATTAATTTTAATATGCTATTTTTAACCGCGAAGTAATTTTTCCAGCACGATTCCCATATAGTATCCGCGCTTTAATTTCCAGAACCTTATTCTCATGTTTTCTCTATAGATTAACGTATCGGTAGTAATTTTCCAACGTTCCGTCCCACTTTCAGATGGAATTACATTTCTGTCAAAAAATCTCACGCTCCTTGGAAGATTTTTATGATCACGGAATATATCAACTTGTCTGGGAAGGCCATCGACGCGGACTCTCTCAGTTGCTTGTTTGTGTGGTGGCCCTTTGTTAGAACAAAAAAGAATTTCAATTATAAAAGAGTTTTAAAATAAATTTCAAAACTGAACAGTAAACAAATCAATGTTTATATTTCGGGTCAAGCAAAGCACCCCCAATTCTTCATTTCACAGGTGTGGAACTAAAGAAGTGACCTAGAGTGGGGGGGGGGGCCATCGTACAATTGTGTACACATAGAAAGGTATGAATAATAATTAATTTTACCAACTGCTGTATATATAATTTCACAAATTCAATATTATTTCATTCTAGCAATCAGTAATCTATGAGATTTCACAATAATTATTTAAGGCATGTAATAATATTTCAAAGATTTCATGAGCTTTTTAAAGATTAAAGCATAATTTATGGGAATGCAAAGAATTTGATAAACTTCATGAGGATTCTGAAAGATTTCAGGGAATTTTTGAACGATTATAAGGAATTTCAGACAATGTTAAGTATTCTGAATATATTTATTATTATATTCTTATATATATATATATATTATATATTATTATTATATATATTATTATTATATTTATTATTATTATATATATTCTGAATAATATTTCTTTTACATTTTTCGATAGGTTATATATTCAGAAATATCTTATCAAAATTTCACACAGAAATTCGGAGTCTTTCTATACTTTTGAGAGCTTGGAGCAAAAGCGCGTAGAGAGCTGAGTGCTTGTAAACATCGTAGCTTTGTTTCATTTTGTGCAGTTTCGTTTAGTGAAAATGTTAGATATACAGTGAAAGAGATTATCAAATCAGGAGGATTCATTCAAACAAGCAGAAGGAATATTATATGGAGCAGGAATCGCTGATTAAGTGTAAGTAATTCTTTCTTACAATTGTTATGTTCCGAAAACTTTAAACGCGTTTTTCTCGAAACAACGTTTTTGCGCTCTGCGCGCACGATTTCTCAAAAAGTTTTCAAACGATTACTTTCAAATTTTCTACGTTCATTCTAAATATAAATATCTACAGTGTGACGAAGCGGTTTTAAAAATTTTTAAATTTTATCATAGTTAAATTAACAAAAAAAGAGCAAAAAAACACGATTTTTGGAAATTTTTTGTTTAAACTGCTGCCATTTTGTTAGTTTGCAAAATCAAAAAATCCGCTTCGTTACACCAGAGCTACCGTCATACTAATAAAGAAAATTTCTTATTTATTCGTTTCAGATGATGCTGACTGGAGATATCGTGCCCGCAGTGAACATGCCTTTTTTTAGACACTTTGTTTATTGTTAAATAATATCTAAACTAAATAATAATTTTATGTGAAAAGATTATTTTTATAAACACTGATACAGCATAAATAAACGCTGAAAATTTTATTCAATTATATAAAATAGTTGTTGAGAAAAAATCTCTGGAAAATCACCCTTTTTTTTGCTGAGATTGTAGAATGACCCCTTAAGTGAATTTTAACGGATTTTAATAAATGTAATAAAATTCTAAGCATTTTATAATATTTCTATAAATTGCGAAGATTTTCTCAAGAATGATGAGATTTTGAAGAACTTTGAATATTTGAAGATAATTTAGAAATATCTCGGCTAATGTGCGGTTTTAAAGAATCCTCTTGACTTTTGAGATATTTTATTTGACGCAAAAATAGTATTGGGGGATTTCAACGCGAAAATTGGAA
>CAKNYM010047324.1:12724-28603 GCA_932195095.1 Andricus curvator | reverse complement strand
ACTTTCGAGTTCGAACTGCTAATCTATAATAATAATATAATAATAATAATGTGCGGTTTTAAAGAATCCTCTTGAATTTCGAAATATTTTAAATTATTTCGTGGGGTTAATAAGATTTAAGAATACTGAAAATAAGGAATATTGCTCTTTCTAGGGTTTTCAACTAAAGTTTAATATTGTTGAGTTGTGAGAATCTTAATTTTTTACCTAGGAGAAGCAAATATCGCATTCAGAAATGCAGAATCAAGGGTGTGCCGCTTGCCCCCACATCCACGGCCTAATCCCAGTTTACGGTAACTCAAGGCATATCACTGATTTTAAATTGGGTTATAAATATTTCTATTTATTTATTTTTTAATTATCGAAGCTGAAAACAGGGCTAAATTTTGGCACAATCAGGGCAGCCAATAGTTGGCTAATAATACTGGACCAAACTCTGCCTTTCTCGGTTCGATGTCCAGATTAAGAGCCGTATGCCGTACGGAGGCGCTAGTGCACAAATAAGTTACTTAAAGAAGTGTCGAAATATCAAATTTTAAATAAAAATATTAACATTTGAAGCCTGGGAATCACGGCACTATCAACACTTTTTTGGGTGTATATCTGAATAGCCCTTACCTTCTGTTTTTTGAAACTCCGTATATTTATGTATTTTGACGCGCTGATTACGAAACTCATAGTGAAAACTGGCGAAAATTTGACTTTTATGGTGAAAACCATGAAAATCATGGGTTTTCATGTCTATTTCGAGAATGATTGAAAACTTAAAAAAATATAGTTGAAAGCAGTTGTAGACTTATTCAAAATATACATTTTATATTTCACCCATTTTTTTGTACGAGTGAAAGTTTTCGAGATATTTGAGGATAAAGATGAAAATTTCATGCCTATCACCTGCCGAAAACGTAAATATTTTTCTGGCCACACAAATAATGTTGGTCAAACCCGCAACCCTTTCTAAAGGTATGACATTTTAATCTTTATCATCGAATATCTCGAAAACGTTCACTTGAGCGAAAAAATTGGATGAAATATGAAATGTGTATTTTGACTGGGTCTACAACTTTTGTTAAAATTATTTAAAAAATTTTGTTAATGTTTCTCGAGATAAAAGTGAAATAACCATGATTTTTCTGGGGTTTTTATGGTTTCTACCATGGAAATCAAATGTTTTGCCAATTTTCACTATGATTTTCGTAATCAGCGCGTTAAAATACATGAGAATACAGAGTTTCAAAAAAATCGGAGGTAAGGACTATTCGGAACCTTATCCCTTTTTTTAGCGGTGCAACTATTTTACTACTATTCATAAAAGTATTACACTAATGCTACTTTGAAAAATATATATTGAGGGGAAAAGTAAAAAACAATACTTCAGCAAACGTGAAAAATAATTAAAAATGACGAAAAACAACATCTTCGATAGCCATCCACAAGTGATAAGTGTAAACATACCAATACTTTATCATCAGTGCTATCTGGCAGCATCGATATTACCGAAATAGGTAGGGTAAGGAGGGGCAGCGCCGACCGGTGGGGCAAAGGTAACTTTGCTTATAACATCGCTATTATTTAACAATTTTCATTCTACTTTGCATTAAATAAATCTGTTTTATTATAGAGATAGCGTTACTTACTGATATCTTGAAAATTGACGTTGTAAAAGAAAAATTATGCAGAAAATAGTTTTGACAACGAAAGAATGGAAGATTCGCTGGCAGAAATGTAAAGTTTTCGACGTTAATGGCAATACTTACAGTATGAAAATTTGACATTTTGACAGATAAAACAATATCACATTATGTCATTATAATAATTGAACGTAATACAAGTCCAAAGTGTATTTAATATCGTAAATAATTGAGGCCTCACCAGTGGGGCAAGCTCGACCAAAATAATAGTTTACACGTGCTTAGGTTATAAACGTATCATAAGTTTGGTCGATAAGTCATCGGTAATGTAGAACAGCCACTTATCTTCTGGGCTACATGCAAGAAACTCTATTATATATTATTATTTTCAATCCGTCGGTAGAGCGGGTGTTCTGTACTGGTACGGTAGAAACCTTTGCGCGTACTCCGTCTCTAGTTGAATGTCAACTAATAAGAGGTTATATCACAGCTATCACTATTTTTATTAAAAATAACTTATTCTTCTTGCTGAATATGTTTAAAGGTAATTTTTCCAATACATAAAATACCACAGACGCGGAACATCATGTTTTCCACTCTTCAGATATTTTGATTTTCATAAAAAGCTGCGGTTGGCTTTGCCCTCCGGTGTGGGGCAAAGCCGACGAAATACAGCTTGTCAGAAATAATTCAATTATTAAATCATTGTTTTATTCATATAATTGTTACTTATAGAATTATGATGTACAATAATGTAGGACTCGAAATGGGAAAAAAATGGATCAATTCCACATCTTATTAACTTTAAAAAAATCATTGACTGTTAACTGGTCGGCGCTGCCCCTCCTTACCCTATATTAGCGCCCTATTCAAAAAATATTAGAATGCACAGATACCATTTTTTCACAATTTATCGTAATGCTGACAATAAACAGTAAGATAACTATTTTAGAAATTTGAAACACAGAAGAAAATAATTTTCAAATTCACTGAATAATTTCAAAAATCTATCTCACCTTAATTTTCTAAAAATTGGAACTAGCTTACCAAATAAAGGCAATTTACACTATGCCTTCACAACACTAACCTCGACACTCTTAATAACTCAACACACCTTAACTAAAAATAAGTTTTAACAAGCATCAAAGGAAAGGCTATGTGATATAACATTAGATCAAACTTTAAATAAAATAAAAAATTTAGAACAATTCGTAACAATGACTTCAGAGGATATGTCTTAACATATCCTGAATAGAAAGGTACTTTCATAACCCCTAGGAGCAACCCCTTAGTAATATAAGGAAGACTATCCTGATATAACATTAGCTGGAACTTCAAATAAAATAAGAAATAAAAAGAGTTAATCACAATGCCTTACGAGGAGCTTCCTTATACACCTTTCATAATTATGTATTTTAAAAAATCCTTACTCAAATAAAGAAGGCAAACTGATACAAAATTATTTAAAAATCCAATTAAAATTAAAAATTGAAGATGAATAATTCATCAGGATACCTTCCATTGACTTGTCTTAAGAACCCCTGATGATAATTTATTGTAATAACCCCTTGAATCAACCACTTACTTGAATTAATAAGGGCTCACTATAATGATTACTGTAGCACTTGATATTTGGGATATTAAGGAGTGGCTTTTAGGGGTTGTTACGAAATCCTATTATTAAGCAATATCTTACAAAGAAACACTCATAAATTGTTTTTTATTTTCATTTCAAGTTTTAACTAACGTGATATCAGATGGTCTTAATAATTTTAGTTAGGGTTTGCTTTTAGAGGTTTCTAAAATACATTTTTGGTCAGAGAGCATTGAGGGATGGCTTTTGATGGGACTGTTGTCAATTGAGTTTCATTTAGAATTTTATTTGAAGCCTTGACTACAGTTATATTAAATTGTCTTCCTGATTCCAGTAAAAGGTTGCGTTTTGAAGGTGCAAACATATATTGGCATTAAAAGTGTATTAATATTTTAATAATTTGACCAAAAAGCGTATCTCTGCATTCTGATATTTTTTTAAATATGGCGCCAATGTTTCTTTGTCCCTAATATCGATCTGCCCGATGGGGCTGATAAAGCGTTACTTATCGGTTGCGGGAGAAGAGGTCATTTTTTATTATTCACGATTAGTAGTCTTTTCGCCCTCAATACAAATTTAGGCACTTTTTGGACCAATATTTGTGGGCTGGAAATAATTTCTTTAATCAGCATTCGCTAGTGATAATTTTGATAACGTTTTTGAGGAAACAGTACCCCAAAGATTGACGAGTTTTCTAGGAACTTTTAGAGAATCTCGACAACAGATTGCTGGGTTTTCTGAAAGGATGTCAACGGATTTCAAAGCTTTTAGGATGTATCTTAAAATAATCGAAAAGGATTTCACGAGATTTTATGGCAAATGTAAATTGTATATCTGAGAACAAAAATAGTTAATCCCTCGATTTTATGTATGAAAAATTACATGACCCCATTTATCTACCATTTTTCAAAATGTATGCTACCCTGAAACTTTTCAAATATTTGTCTGTGGCGCTATTTGTTTTTTTTAGGGGGAGGGAGGATGCAAAATGATCAATTTTGTACCGGCCGAAAAAAGTGTTATTATGGCTCTATCCATATTCAGCCAGAATTTTGCTCTCTTTGCAGCTGCGGAAATACTTACATCCTTGTCCATTATATACCTCTGCACCTTCATATGAAACTTTTACAGTGTGCGTAAAGCGACCTTCCTCCCTCGTGGTCACCATAAAATATCCTACGTTTTCTACAAAGTCCAAGAACGTTTCAAACGGGGGTTCGTCGCCATTTTGATCAGGAGAAAAATGAAGATCGCCGTTTTTAAGCTCCATATGTATAGGTTTTCCATGCTCATCAAACCTCACATTAATATCTGCATCATAATGCTTGAAATACCAAGTATTTGCTAGTGTAGGATGGGGCTTCCAAACGGGTTCTAAAGCATTTAATTCTGTGAAAAGTCAATAAAGATTTGTAATTTTAAAAATATGAAAAATCAATATCCTCAAAATTAAACTTTTGGGCTTCAAAATTCTACACTGAAAAAAATGGTTAGTTGTGACAAGAAGCTCTTTATAAGTAGAGATGGTATTAGATGCGACAACCACTTCGATGGTAAAAGTAACTAACCAGTTTAGTGCGGCAACAAGTCGCCGTTAGTAATCCTACGTAGGTTATAATAGTAAGGATAGTATTTCTAGTCACAACAAATAAAGTAGTCACATTTACCACCAATTTATTTTCCAAGAAATAAAAGTAGTAATAGTTCAAAAATTCCCTCCTTGGCGACATTGGCAGAACTGAAACCTGAGCAATGCTGCCAACATTCGCACCGAAATATCGCGTCATATTCTCGATCGTCGCCATTTTCATCTCAACCTTTTTGTGAATTGTGCAATAGTGAAGACCGTGAAGACTATTGCATCGATCCAAATTTTCTAATAGACTTACCACTACTGCAAGTCTGCACTTTTAAATACACAAGAACTCCAATATAAGGCCGACTGATTTAGTACTTCAGAGAACTGCTGGTCCACGCAGTATAGATGCATTTTCAACCAGAAACTCAATTTTTGAAGTACAGAAAGTTGAAAGTAGTTGAATTTTCTGCGAAAATAATAGCATTTTCGAACCGGAAGGACGAATTTTTAACCAAATAGTTGAATTTGCAATGTTAGACGACGAATTTTCTACCGGAAAATATGAATTTTTAACAAAAAAGTTTACTTCAACAAAATAGGTTAAATTTAGACTAAAAAGGATCATTTTTAACCGAAAAATATAATAATTAAATTTGCAGTCAAAACAATTGGTGTTCATCCAAAAAAAAAGAGGCAAATTTTCAACGAATCAGTTGAATTTCTGATCATTAAAATGAATGTTTGAGAAATTAGTTCAACTTTCAATCAAGTAGCTTAATTTTGAACTAAAAACAATGAATTTTAAACTAATTATGGAATTCTTATATTTTCAGTGAAAATAATTAATTTAAAAAAAAAACAATTTTTCAACAAACCAGTTTAATTTTTAACCTAAAATATGGATCTTCAACAGTGTCATCTGGGAGCAACACTCTCCAAATTTATTCCGGTGTTAAAATCCCGAATGAACTGAGAATCATTAGATTTATTGCGAATAGGAAAATATAATTCACTGTATTTAAATATATACATAGGAGACAAGATTTCAGGGCCTAAAATATTTCAAATTTTGTGCTGCATATCTTAGTCATATTTTCAGTAAAAAATTAATTTTTAACAAATAAAAAACGAATTTTCTACAAAATAGTTAAATTTTCAAACTAAAAAATAACTGAAAAAATACATCTTTTAACTGAAAATTTCAGTTCATACTTAAGTTTGCAGTTGAAAAAATTATATTTTAACCCAAAAAAATACGAATTTTCAACCAAAGAAATGAATTTTTAACTAAAATAGATGAATTTTCAAATAAAAAGATCATTTTTCAAGATAATGAAAACTTTCCAACAAAATTGTTAGATTCACAACTTTAGAGACAAACTATTATTATTATTCAACCAATAATAGACTAGTTGAATTTTCGGATAAAAAATTGAATTTTCAACAAAACAGTTCAATTTTTAACGAAAGAAATTAATTTTCAAGTAAAAAAGATTAGTTTTTAACCAAAAATGGAACATTTAAATTTTCAGTTCAAAAAATTAATTTTGAATAATAAAAAAAACAATCGAATTTACAACAAAATAGTGAAATTTTCTACCAAAGAAATGAATTTACGAAAAAAAAGACTTTTCAAAAAGTCTTTAAAAAAAAGACGAATTTTTAACAAAATACATGAATTTTCAACCACATAGTTGCATTTTCAACTAAAACATATGAAGTTTCAACTAAAAATGAAATAGTTACATCTTCAGTGAAAACATAATTATTACCCTCGAAAAATCAAAGTTTCCACAAAATATTTAAGTTTTCAAGCAAAAAATTGAATTTGCAAACAAATAGTTAAATTTTCAAGCCAATAATTTTCTACCGGAAACAGGAATTCAAAATTTAAAAAGTCAATTTTGAAACAACAAAAAAACGAATTTTTAACAAAATAGATGACTTTTCAATGAAAAACGGTTTCATTATCAGTTTAAAAAATAAATTCACAACAACAACGAAAAAACACTTTTTCAGCAAAATACTTTAATTTCCAACAAAATACATGAACTTTCAACCATATAGTTGAATTTTATACTACAAAGGTCAATGTTCAACGGAAAATTAAATGTTTAATCTTCATCTAAAAAAATAATTTTCAACCAAAAGAAACGAAGTTTTACAAAACAATCGAATTTAAAACAGAATAGATAAATTTTTAAACAAAGAATTGAATGCACAAACAGCAAGAATAATATTCTAGCAAAAGATGAATTTTTAACCATATAGTTGAATTTTCAATTAAAAAAGATAAATTTTTAACCAAAAATGGAATTGTTACATTTTCCGTAAAAAAAGTAATAAAATAACGAAGTTTTTAACAAAATATTTACATTTTAACCAAACAAATTAATTTTCCACCCAAAAGAAGAATTTTAAAACAAACAATTTTCTACCAAAAAATACGAAATTTCAACTGAGAAAAAATCTATTTCAACCAAAAAGCAATCAATTTTCGACCAAGGGATGGAATTTTCAAACAAATATTTCTCTAAAAAAAAGGCGAAATTTCAACAAAATTAATTTGCAACAAAAAAAAACAGAATTTTCCAAAAAACAGGAGAATTTTCAACCAAGAATGCTATAGTCATATTTTCAGCAAAAAAATAATAATTAAAAAAAAGAACGAAGTTTAAACAAAATATTTAAATTTTTAACCAAAGAAATTATTGAAGTTTTAATTAAAAAAGAATTAATTTTCAACCAAAAGTGGCATAGTTACAATATCATTTGAAAAAAAAATAATTGTAAATAAAAGTATTGTCATTTTCTCAACAAATAAATTCAATTTTCATGAAAGAAATTAATTTTAACCAAAAAAATCTAATACTAGACGTTTCAAAATAAAAAGGTTTGAATTCAACCAAAAATAGTAGGACTTCCTTATTTGTTTCTCTTCATAGTTTTTTGTCGATAGAATGATGATTTTTGATCTACTTATCTAACAATTTTAACAATTTTACTGGAAATTGCTTTCGGGTTTGCTTGAAAATGTATCGTTTTTCGTTGAAAATTCACTTTCTTTGTTTGATTTTTTTTTTAAATTAACTTTTTCAACTGAAAATTTGGGTATAAACTGTAATTTTCAGTGAAAAAGTTTATTTTTTTCAGTTGAAAATTCGTTTTTTTGGAAGAAATTTTTTTTTTCTTTGAAAATTGATATTTTTGGTAAAAATTCAATTATTTTGGTTAAAAATTTGGTAAAAAATTTGAACAAAAATTTTTTGCGTAAACCTTACTGATGCCATTTCAGTGCTTTTTGCCATGTTAGTGGTTTCCCTACTCAATTTGTAGTTTTTTTCTTTCATTTAGTGGGATGAAAAAATTATATTTCAATGAGAATAAAAAAGGTTTGATCCAAAAAAATAATCCTTTTCCGAGAAAATCAAAATTGAAGTTCGCGGTATCACGAAAAAAAGAAAGTATATATTTTTGTTATTGCATGATAAAAATTTACAAAAATATCAATACTAAAAGGTTGAAAATATTAATACTTCGTTAAAATTTGAACTAAATTTGAACTCAGATTTTATTGATTTTATTTTAAATTGTTGTGTCAATAAATGAGATTTCGAAAAAATCTTCTCACCACAACTCTCACTATAGTGTGATTTTGTAAAATTTTATAATGATAACAGAAAATTCAATTTTTAAAATAAAATGTTCGAAAAAAAAATTTCATAAACTGAAATTTTTCATACAAAAAATTGATATGCATAACCTTAAATTGTTCCAAAATAGTAAATCTTCTTTGAAATTTCATTATTTTTGTTTGAAATAATTGATTTCCGGTAAAAAACATAACCATGACGTTAAATTGTTCCGAAATCGTAAATCTTCTTTGAAACCTATATCGACATTTCCGGTGAAAATCACTAGCTTAAAACCTGCAATTGAACGAAAGTTTTAATCTTCTTTCAAATCTAATGATTTCTTGCTAAAAATACTGATTTTTTACTAAAAATACCGATTTTTAGTGCAAAACACCAACATAACCTGAAATAGTCAAAAAGTTCTGAATCTTATTGGAAATGTTTGGAATATAATATATTTTAAACAAAGTCATTGGATTTAAATTTAATGATTTTATTGAAAAACGTCGATTTCAAATGAAACACGTCAACATAACCTATAGTTGTTGAGAAATGGTACATATTCTTTAAAATCTGATAATTTTTTATTAAAAATACCAATAATTCCCGAAGAAAAACACAAACATACTATAACAGAAAATTATTAAGAATTGTAAATCTTCTTCAAAATCCAATGACTTTTCTGCAAGATGGTCGATTTTTTGTGAAAAACGTTAATATTACTTGAAACCGTTGAAAATTTTTCTATCCTATTTGAACTAGAGTGCTTTTGTTTTAAAACACCAGTATAAAACGTTAAACTAAACTAAAATCGTTAAAAATCCAAAATCTTGATGATTTTTGTTTAAAACTGCTAATTTGCAATTTGGAAAAAACTCGCTCAACCTAAAATTTTGAATAAATTTCAAGTCTTCTCAGAAATGTTCTGATTTTATAATATATTTTTTTTCAATCCAGCGAAAAGTACTAATATAAAACATGTGTAATATTTGCAATAATTTATTAGACAATTTGAAAGTTTTGATTTAATTGCATAAGAGTAATGAATATTCAAAAAGTACAATTCGCTTTAGGCAAAAGTCATAGATTTTCATTCAATTAAAATTTACAAAAGCTTATTCTACTCCTTGAAAGGTCCTTTACAATTTCATTCATTACGTTTTTATTAAATATTATCTAGTAAATTGTTTTATTTGAAACATGCCTAAATAAACCTAATTGTACGTATTATTTTTAAATAAAATAATTTCAACAAAAACGAGACGAATATAATCATAAAGAAACTTGGAAGGAATAGAATGAGCTTTTGTAAATTAAAATTGAATGAAAATTACGTATCTTGCCTGAAGCAGATGCAAAAACAGAAATAATTATGCAAATAGCCACATGTCATAACCCTGTGAGTGCAATTTTTTTGAAAAAACATTTCATTGGCTGCAACTATCCAGAAAAGTTGTCTATTAGCTTAGAAATCGTTTACAAATTTTATTGTGTAAATAACTCCATAACGATCCAGTATTGTTATTGTCATTAATAATTTTATAGACAAAATTTGTCTTCTTTCATATATTTGTGAGAAAAAAATTCCGTAAAAATTTCTGTGAATCTTTAAAATTTAATTTTTAAATTTTACCATTTAAAAATTATTTGAGTATTAAGTTTTAGAAATAAAAATTCTGTCATTTTAATGATTTACATTTAAAATTTCAAAAATTTTAAATTGAAAACTCTTGACTTTTGATCCTCAAAATCATCACAATTTGAGAATTATTATTTATCCAACTTTCAAAATTTGAGATTTTTCAATTCAAAATCTTCAAAATTAAAAAGCACCTGCAAATCGTTAAAATTGAAGAATTTTTCATTGCAAGTCTTTAAAATTGAACTATTCCAAAAAAATGTTACAAATTACATACTGACAAAATATAATTCTTGAAAATTGAGTAATTTGTAATTCCATATTTTCAAAGTTCAAAAATTGTCAATTCAAAGTCTTCAAAATTGCAGAACTTTGAATTGCAAATTTTTTGAAATTGCTGAAGATTATTTAATTCTAACAATTTACAATAGAAAATTCAAAAATTATTTATAATAATATTAATAATATGTAATATTTCATAACAATTATAATTTCATGACTGAATAATAATTTGGGATAATTCTATTATTTAATATTTCTTTACCATGAAGAGCGTTCTCTCAAATTACGACAGGTCTGTTTCCGAGGTCCGTAATTCGAAAAGAGCCGTAACTGCCGGTTACGGCATTTTTCCGAATTCCAGCATCCCAATTAACACCGTTAACTGCATTTTCAATATAATTAATTCACATTTTCAAACACTTTTTTGGCAGGTTGTACAAGTACATATGCAAATTAGTCAAGAACAGCCAAAAAAGTTTAGAAAATTAGAATCCGCGATACACGTGAATTAAGATTCGAACAGTATTTGTCGATTTTCTCGGCTTCGTTCATTTTGCAGTTATCGTTAACAGTGTTCTTCGAAAGTGAAGCATTTATAACCTGAGCTATTGCGTATGCGTCTAGCAAAACTGTTATTTAAAGGTACTGGTTAAATTAGTACACGTTCCCATGAATTTCCGTAAATGCTCATAAATTCTCACAAATTTACACAAATCTACAGAAAGGTGTTTTTTTAACGGGGTTTTCGGGTTTACTTTGAAAACAGGAAAGCTGCAAAATTTTCGTTCAATGAAAAAAGATGTGCAATTGAATTTCATATAATAATATGTACTTGTTAAATTGAAATTCGAAACTTGTTTCAAAGGTCTCGAGGGCCAACGCCGTTCAGCGAGAACAATAACTTATTGGCGGTTAAGAAATGAACACAGAAAAAACTGGGGGTTCACTAAAGTTGCGGCTCAAATAAAAGTTGGTATCCTTTCGAACTTGAGCTCCAATAGATACCTGCAGAGACCCAAAAGGGTTCGTTTAGAGCGCACTTGAAAAGAACAACATAAAGGCGCATTCACAAACCAACCGGTTGCAAAGTCGGGTTGGTATTTTCGCGATTTACAGCAGGCATGCCCAACTCGGGGAAATTCCCTGCGAGAACACATGTTCCGCGTCCCTACTCTTTCTCCTAGAGAGCGAGATATGTGGTAGACTCATGCGCGTGGTAGACGCGTACGTACGCTTCTGCCACGCGCATGCGTCTACCACATCTCTCGTTCTCTAGGAGAAAGAGTAGGGACGCGGAACATGTGTTCTCGCAGGGAATTTCCCCGAGTTGGGCATGTCTGATTTACAGAATATGTCGGTAAAGCAAACACAAACGATATTATTATTTATTATGCCTACAATTTTCGGAAAAAGCAAACTGTTTACCCTTCTAGAAATAATTAATTGAAAAAAAATCAGAATGATAGAAAGAAATTTGAATTGTTTCTAATCGTGTTTCTTAATCGTGCGTGCACGATTGGGAAAGATTCAGTGTTGAAAAGTTTCAATCGTTCCCAACAGGACCAATCGGTACTAGGATTTTGAGGTTAAGAAGTGGCAATTTGATGGCAGCACTTTCGTCACGTGGGAATTATTCGAAAACGTTTATTTACTTTTTTTTCGAGGCAACACATCTTAAGCAATATGTTCATGAAAAAAAATTAAATAAATGTTTTGTAACAATTTCCGCGAGCTGAGAGAGCTGTCATCAACAAATTCGCCAATGAAGTAAAGTTTCTTCATCCAATTATTCATTTCATTGTCTATAATTTTGTATAAAAAAATGTAATTTATTAAATAAATTACTTAAAATATTTTAGGTAATTATTATTTTTTTTATGTAAATGTAACTATTATTCCAGTTGAATATTCCATAATTTTAGTTGAAAATTCATTTTTTTTTAACTTTCTTTTTTTTGCCTATGAATTTATTTATTCAATTTTTGGTAGAAAAATTATCTTTTTTAGTTGGAAATTCGTCTTTTGGTAGAAATTCATCTTCTTGGTCCAAAATTCAATTATTCTATTTAAAGATTCATCATTGCAGTAAAAAAATTCATCTGTCTGGTTTAAAATTCAACTATTTCAGTTTAATATTTAGAATTTTATTTGAAAATTCATCACTTCGTTTGTTTGGTAAAACATTAATTTCTTCAACTTGAAATATAATTATTTAAGTTTTGGTTGAGAATTTATCTTTTTTAGTAAAAATTAATTTTTTTGTCTGAAAATTCAACTATTTCAGTTGAATATTCATTGTTTTAATTGAAAACTCTTATGTTTGGTTTAAAATTAATTTTTTTTTCACTAAAAACGTTACTATTCCATTTTTGGTTGAAAATGATTCCTGTTTTAGTTCAAAATTCAACTATTTGGTTGAAAATTTGTCTCCTTTAATCAAAAATTCGACTGTTTTGTTAAAAATGCATGTATTTTGTTGAAAAATTGTATTTTTTGTACAAAATAATTCTTTTTATTTGAAAATTAATCTTCTGGTTTAAAAATTCATCTTTTTGGTTGAAAATTCAAGTGTTCCAGTTAAATATTCATAATTTTAGCTGAAAATTTATTTTTTATTTTGTTTAAAATTTAACTATTAAGTTGAAGATTCATAATTTTATTTGAAAATTCATCACTTTGGTTGAAAATTTTAACTATTTCATTTTTTGTGAAAAATTGATATTTTTAGTTTAAAGTTCAAGTATTTTTTGAAAATTCATTTATTTTGCAATGTTTTGTTCTGTTGTGTTAAAGGATGTTCAGAGTGAACGTCATGAATTAAAATAAATGTTTGCGTTTTACGGCAAATATGAATATGTTACTTTTAGTTGACCGGGAAAATTGAGAAACTTGACCGGGAAAAACCGGGAAATAACCGGGAATTTGAAATTGTCCGCCGAATTGCCACTCTGAAAATGTATGTGCTTGGGGAAGAAAAACCAGTTGTTGTGATGATTCCTGCATGTATTTCATAAAATTTTGAACTATTGCACCTGTAAATATCACAATTTTTAATGTATAAATTTAAAAATAGTTCAATCTGTAACAGTTTTTAAATAGTTCAATCCACAAGTCCATTTCTGTCAATTATCGTGTTTTTCGCTGTATATGTTTTTTTTTGTTGAGATTATCAAATGTGTAAATTAATTTTTTATGATAAATCATCAGTTTAGAATCAAAGAAATTAATTTTCAGATCAAAAAATAGACTTTTAGAGTAAAAGGTAAATTAATTCTTTGATTTTACTCTTTACAAATGAATTATTGATTTTAAATTCAAAAGAAGGAAGACTTTTCTTCACAAATGTCAATTCTGAATAATTCATAATATTTTTTGTACTTTGAAATTATTAAACAATAATTATAATAATAATATTATAATAATTATGTTGTAAACAATTGATTTGCATATTTTATCATTTCAAATAAGCGCGCGATCAACATGCAGTGAGGCTGCTGGTGCGACGCATGCGCATTAAGACTTAAAAAAAATTCGTTTCTCTGCAGTAAAATTGGTTATCTATTTTTATATTTTATGTTAAAATTATAAAAGAAAGGAAATTTTGTTTTTGCAACGACCCTACAGCACTTCTAATAATATATATTTGTACTTTTAAAAAGTGACATGTCGAAAAGTTTCTTGCATATGAATAAGCCTTTATGTTTACAAGCTTGTTACATAACCTGCAAATTACATCTATCAAGTCATTATATCTATTTTAATTACGGTAATATTTTGTACCTTCACTGTCTTCATGAAGTTATGTCCATCAGAGTTTGATTACATGTGTGCTTTCAGGTAAAAATTGTATTATTAATTAAACAAAATGTCGAAGTGGGCAAAGCGAAAAATATGTTCTTTAGAAATAGGCTCGTTTACAATTGGGATCCTGTAGAACCCCAACTGAGGTATCATTTAGAGCTCATTTATCGTTTTGGGTTCCTTTTCAGCAAGTGGGGTTCATTTTTGTTGCAGCTCCTTTGGAACGAAAAATGGGTTCTAATGGAAACCCCAGTTTTTTCTGTGAAATTTTGATCTTTTACTGAATCCCAAAAATTTTTTGCTAGTTCAAAAGAATTATAATATACTAACGTCGACGTCTAGATCCTTGAGCTCGACTTGAAGGTCCCTGTAGATTTCGATTGGGCGTCGCCAGTCCAACTTGAAGAGCATCATGTGGATAAGTCTGCGGAAAATAATATTGTCCTGCACTCCCAGCTTGAAGAGCATCACGTGGATAAGGTTGCGGAAAATAATATTGTCCTGCACTCCCAGCTTGAAGAGCATCACGTGGATAAGGCTGCGGATAATAATATTGTCCTGTACTCTGCTGCTCCCTTCCAGTTCGAATTTGACCTGGCGGCTGCCAATCCATTCCATCTGTAATATATAATATAGGGATTTGTATTACAGAATTTTTTCAACGAACCCTAAAAATTTGCTATTGGTCCAAAATAAATATAGCCCTAATGTAATCACAAAGTCAGTTGTTATCAACAAAACCAAGGATCAAAATTTCGATGAAGTAAATATATTTTGAGAATCTAGACACCCTGAATTATTTATTTTTAGACTATTATCTTATTTCGGGGCGTATCCAGATAGGGGTTTGGGGGGGGGGCTCCGTGCACCCCCCTGGATCCGCGCCTGTCTGCAAACATCAAACTTGAAACGTTTCCAGCTAACCTGTTACTAACGTAAAAAGTTCCTAAGTGATAACATGTTATGAGAGGAATTGTTATTTGTATATCAGCTTCCTAGCGGGTAACGGGATAATCGCCGTAGTTTACTAGGGAGGCTTATTTGTATCCGTTACCTGCCAAACTAGTAACATTGTGGTAACAGCCGGCAGCGATCTTAAACTTCGTGCGCATGTGCAAGGAATAAGCATTCATTGGCTCCGTGATTTCCCGCAAAATTTAAAAGTGCAAACTTAAATAGCTTTGACATTAATTTTGCAATAAAAAAACATGTTTCATTTTTGCTTGTAGTACATACGTTTTTTAAATTATAATTAGCGCTTAGATTATCTAAAGTACACAGAAAAATTCATTAATTTAAAATTAGTACAGAATATCTACGGGCTTAACTATTTTAATAATTTACAATTAATATTTATTATTTAAAAATTTTAAAGTAAAAAATTAAAAAAAAAACAATCACAGAAACAAGTGAAAGTTTTTTTTTGAAAAAATATTGCAAACCCCGTAATAGTTATTTCATAAAATTAACTCGTTACATTATTTGAATATGCCGTATCTATTAGAATAGATATTCCATCTGTTTACTGAATTATTCTATCAAAATATTACGAAAAATAAGTCCAAGGTGCTGGTCAATTTTATAAGAAGATTTTCTGTAGAACTTTTATAGGTTTACAGTAATTGTGATCTCTTATCAATGACAAATCACTAATGTGGCAAGTACTGATGATAATTATTATTATTATTATTATTATAGATTAGCAGTTCGAACTCGAA